>JAMLFT010008379.1:0-13757 GCA_026544285.1 Pachyrhizus erosus | reverse complement strand
TATAATATGTGTTTTAATTGTTAATATATTATTCTTTTCAAATTATAAATTTTTATAAAAAAAACATATTTAATATTCCTCTTTTAATTCTACATATTATTTTATTTTCTAAATTATACAGATATGTAAAATAAATAAATAAAAGATTAACAATAAAATGAACATCAAATAAATCGTAAAATAGAATACAGCAATATATATATATACACGTGATGAATATTAAAAAATGTTATAATATATTTCAATAATTAATATAATTTTATTGACAATATAATATTTATGAACTTTATCATATTAAATTTTATTTTTATAAATAATATATATGTGTATGTATGACACACTAGCAAAAGATATTAGTATCTTACAAATTTTAGTTTGAAGTTTTGTTAAAAAATATTTTCACATTCAATGTTTTATTGTTCCTCAAACAACATTATTTTTAAAAAATAATACTTGTAAAAACAAATATATATACACATATACATTGTTGTGTTTCTTAATTTATCTTCTATTGTGAAATAAAATTTATATTAAATTAATAGGATAAAGTACATAATAAAATAAATCAATCATATATTTTATCGTTAAGAATGAAATAACTAATACAATGTTATTCTAATTTAACTGGTAAATTTGAGTTTGAATCATAGTTAAAGTCTATTTATTTAATATAAATTAAAGTAATATATAAAAATAATAATACATGATAAATAGTTGAATTATTGAACAACTTTTTATTCTTAGCACTATTTGATGGATAATAAACCACGTAACTGACAAAAATATAAAATTATTGAGTTTTAATATTTATTATTTAGTACAATTTCTCTAAAACATATAAGTGTATTTGTTTTATGAGGTTTCACTCTTTTCACTTACCTTAAATCCTAATATATATTTTATTTTCAAAATTTAAACATGTCCTACCATGCATGTGACATATCATCTCATGTTTGTACATAACATTACAACTTATTTTTTTATCTTTTTCAATTTATTATTTTTAATATTTTTAACTTTGACTTGAAATTAAATATTTAAAATCATGTCAATAATTAAAATTAATAATATATCAAAATGTAAATTATTTTTATAAATATAAAATACAATTATTATGTTCAAAAATATTTATTTATTATAGATTTTAATGTGATATATAATATTTATTATAAAATTTTAAATTTAAGTTATATAAAATAAATATTTAATTCATACAATGCACGTACTAAAATATTATTTTATATTCTTATTACATGTTATAAAATAATATATTATTTTATATTTTTATATGTACTATATATCTATATATATATATATATATACACATATATACATATTAAGGTTGGTTTTCATTTTATTTGAAAATTAAAAATCAAAACTAATTTTAATTTTTGAATTTTTTATTTTAAAATTTTACTCATATTAAAGATAAATAAAATGAATAATTTATTCTATCTTATTTTGTTTCCATTATTTTTTTTTATAAGTAAAAGTTTATACGAGTTTGATCCTAATGACTTGTTAGAAGTAAAACAAATCTAAAGGCTCAATGAACACTTACAAATTACTCACTAACAATATTATCACATTGATAGGAATTGTACTCATGTCTTTGTGGGATGTGAGTTTGTCCCTTATACTATGAATTAATGATTATAAAAATATATAAACACATGAAAATTTTAAAATAATTAAACTTACTAAAAAAATAATAAAATAATAACAAAACTTAAAAATATAAATTTTTACAATAAAAACAAAACTATAAAAATAAAAATAAAATAACATAATCATAACAATAATAATAAAAAATTATATAACACTAATATTTTTACAACTTGAGTTTAGTTTTTATTAAAAAAATTATACATTAATTAATAATAATAACATTGAAAAATATAAATGTGGTGTTAGTGAGGTAGCAGTGATAATGACAATGGATGACGATGTTAATGATGACATAAGAGACAATGGTGACAATGACGACAACAACAATGACAGTTACATCAATGTTAAAGCAGTGAATATATTTTTTAAAACTAAAATTCAAAATCACAAATTTTTCAAATGAATGTAAAAATATTTTGAAATTAAAAAAAATATTTCAATTTCATATTTGTCAAATATGTTTTATTTTAAAAATTATATTTTAAAAAAAATTAAATAACTTATGATTATCCCAATAATATCTTAATTTAGTAATTTGTTATATAAAAAATTAAAATATTCAAACATAATTTGTAGACTTCATATGCATAGTCCACAATTCAAAATATTAGTATATTATTAATTTTAAAGTTTTTCACAAGTCAAACTATATTAGATTGAATATGGTTAAACTCATAACTCGACTTGATCGCAGACAAGTTTATTTGGATCAATTTAATTAAGTTTGAACATTTAAATTTATTGTAAAACTTCTAAAATTAAATTTAAAATAATGAGAAAAAATGTATTGTGAGAATTGCTTTAAAATTAATTATTTTGAAATAAAAATTTAGGATAATTAATAAACTAAATTTTATGTATTACAGGTAATCACAACTTGTTGAAATTATAAAATACAATTAAAATAAAAAGTAATTACAAAATGAATTGACATCACTTGTGCATACTTAAATATAAACAAATATAATATTCTAAAACGTGTAATGCAATTTGAAACAACGATTAAATCTAAAATATATAAAACTAGATAAACATCTAATGAGTACACATAAATAAGTACTAATATTTGTTTTTTAATTTAAAAATATATACATGTGTAAATAGTAATAACAATAATAATAACTTTAATATTAATCAAAAGATTAATGAATCATATTCACAAGTTAAAAAATCAAACCACATAACCCAATCCACATGTGAATAGGCTTGAATGAGTTAAATTGAGTTCAAATCAAATATTCAAAATCTCAACCCAAGCTAATTGAGTCAGTTTGTGTCAAATCATATTGATGAATGATTTGTATCCATAAATATCTTTAATTAATTTTTTTATATGTTTTAAAAATATAAAATTATTATTAGTAGTAGTTTTACAAGGATAAATATAAATTTATGTTTTATTATTTACACAAATAATCTATTTCATATAATCACCAAATAAAAATCTAACAACTTAAAGTTATAACCAGTTAATAACAACTTTGTATGAATGAAAATAACTTGTGTTAGGTTTAATCATATAAAGTTTAAGTCTTGTTAGATTTTCAAATTTAAGATCTAAGGGTCCATTTGAGATGATTGTGAGTTTTTGATTTTTGTTTTTTAAATACAAATTTTAAAATATTTGATAAAAATAGAGCTAAAATAATTTTTTATTTAATTTCAAAATATTTTTATATTCATTTTTAAAACTAAAAAATGTAAAGTTGATTTTTAATTTTAAAAATACTTTTACTATATTTGACAATAAATTTTTCTATTTTCACTACTACTATGATCATTACTATCATTTTTGTCTCCTTCACCTTTGCTCTCATAATTGGCGTCACCATCGTTACCACCGCCCTTGCTATTGCCACCACCACTATCGTCTTTGCCTTCATCACCACCACCCATTATCACCATTATCATCATCACCACACTATTATTGTCATCACATTTATATTTTTTAGTGTTATTATTATTTATTTACATGTAATTTTTTGTTTAATAGAAACAAAATATAACTTATAAAAATATTAACATTATATATTTGTATTATTATTGTTATTGTCATGATTGTGTTAATTTTTATTATTTATGTAATTTTAATATGTTTATTTTTGTTAAAAAAATTATAATTTTCAATTATTTTTACTAATATTATTAATTTTAAAAAAATGTAATTAATTTTTATTTTAATTATTTTTATATATTAACATTTTTTTATATTATATTATTTCACAGTGAAACAATATAAAATATAATAATTAGTTTATTTTATTTATTTTCAATTTGTAACAACTTTCTAAAAATTAAAATAAAAAACAATTTAAAATTAAAAACTAAAAAATAAAACTGATTTTAATTTTTAAAACTAAAAAAAGAAACCACCCAAATGCGATCTAAGTTCAGTTTTTATTTTATATAAATCCTATTTTAAGATTTGTCTCGACTTAAAAACTCATTTAAAAGTTTTTTTGTAGAAAGGCATTCGATGCAAGTCAAAATTCCTAGGCAGGTCGGCGGAGTAAGGCTTTAAACAAAAATACATAATATATAATTATATTAAAATATTGTATTAAAATTTTAATATAATGTCATGCATAGTCAATATAAAAAATTTTACATTCTCGATCAATAGGCGTGACATTTTTTTTTACTAAACAAGTTTTTTTATTCAACCTAATAAACAAATAAGCCTGCCCAATTTTAAATTTTAAATCCAATACAAATTAGACCATAATCCTCCAACTATACGTGGTCTATAACATTTTATCTTTAGACAGTGATCACTAATTTTAATCTATAATGTTATTATAATTTATTTATGCTTGTGTAATTATTCATTTATGTGGTTGAAAATGTTTTTCTTCTTCTATTTGTTAAATGTTAAAATATTTGAAGTGTTTTCTCTCAATTTATGATAACAATATTAAATATTTTATAACTACATAACGAATAATACAAATGTAGATTGAGAGGACGTTACTATATATTCTATATTTAATTCGTAAACCTTAATGTTTATAAAATTATTGGAAATATAAATTTATATTTCCAATAATTTTACACATATTATCAAAATAACTTTATCAATTAGCATTTTTTGAGAAGGATTTCTAACAACTTCATAAAACTTATTGCGTGTTTGGATACTCTTTTTATAGGAAAAAATCACGTCAATTATTTGCTTTAAAGTTTCAACCTGACGTGAAAAACCACTTCTCCACCACAATACCAAACACATTATGGCCTTACGTCCGAAAGTAACTGTTATAACTTGTAAGAACATATTTGCAAAATTTTAAAAGTAGAGACACGACTAGTTAAAAATAAATAAATCAAAAGTGTACACAATTTAATTTAGGGAAATAAAAAATATAACTACACTTAAAACCTAACATTTAATATTATCGGTATACTTTTTATTTTCCAATAAAAACTTTTAGTTTTTTGATTCTTTAATTTATATCTTAAAAGTACTCTTTATCAAGAACTATCTCTCTCTGTGTTTGTTTAAGAGAAAATAAAACAAAATAAAAAAAAATTGAAATTTGAATTAAAGATAAATTAAAAAAGAAAGGAAAAACTAAAATATTACATCTAAAAGATGAAGTTTTCTTTCATGTTTTTTTTTTTTTATTTGTTTTTGAATAAAAGAAATCGATCTCTATCCTTTTTGTTTTTTGAAATTTCTTCTCATCTAAAGATTCCATATAGGTTATCTGCGGTCTGCATACACGTTGGAATCGTTTTCATGGCAGACATACTCATGCTCATACTCATACTCATAGCTGATGCATTATGTCATGTAAAATATTATGGCATTTTAGAAAGTGCAACTAAAGCACCATGCGTCAAGTGTCAAGACCCAAGCACGTAAGTACAAACTGAACGTGAAAGTCAACAACAAATCACAATACGTACAAAGTTGGCATTGACAATTTCATCACTCAACAGTTAACACTGAACAACTTATTTCGTTAACATTCCATTGTAGCACTGAATACTCGACAAGTATGGCAACGTCCATCATCATAGTTTTTTTGCAGTTCTGCAACCAATGCTAAATGGGCGGGCCCTCAATAAATTATTTCTCAGAACAGTCTTATCCACCAATGTCCATAAAACATTAATTAAAGAATTAATAAGTATTTTTTTAGTAAAAGTACAATAAAAATACATTGATAATAGTAAATATTAAGCTTTATTTTATATTTTTTTTCACTTTTATTCTTAAACAATACCCATAGAATGTTGATTAAAATTCTATATTATATTGCTCACAAAGGACTGTATGTAACAGAAATTAAGAAAAACGTTAACTATATTTCATTTTTATTCAACATTCTATATAAGAAAAATGTATAATAAAATGAAATTAAAAATAGTATTGTATTATAAAAGTTTCCTAAACTATATTGTATAAATAATTTAATTTGGAAATTAATAGCTTGCCAGATTACAAAAAGGCGAAATGAGGAAAGATGAGTCAAAATTTGCCACGTGTAATGGTATGTTTCTTTGCCAACCTAGGCACTAGGGGCGGGGGCATGACCCTATGACAACTGACAACTTTATAAACATGTACTTATGGTTATCTTCGAAACTTCCAAATATATATTAGAAGGCAGCAGTGCTTTACTGTCTCTACTGAACCCAGTGCTTTAACAATGACTATTACTTAAATGTGGATGTTTACCTTAGGTTCGGTTTTAATTTGTTGTTTGCTTAGAAGGGAATGAATCTTTATTTCCTTAAATTAACCATTTAAAGATATCTGAGCTGAAATCTGATGATGAAATTACTATTATTGATGCATCTCTATTTCCTTAAATGCCAGTTGAGGTTGTCATTCTCAGTCAATCAGCATGCGCATGGGAGTCAACCCTGATTGGAAAATGATAATGCTGAAGGAGACTGAACTTAAATAAACATAAACA
The DNA here is from genome assembly GCA_026544285.1 of Pachyrhizus erosus. NCBI lineage: Eukaryota > Viridiplantae > Streptophyta > Magnoliopsida > Fabales > Fabaceae > Pachyrhizus > Pachyrhizus erosus. Next base: position 7,164 of record JAMLFT010008379.1, on the reverse strand, counting down.
ATTGTAATGCATTTATTATCATCAAGAACCAATTTTCCCAAAATCTTAAATTATTATCAAGTGAAAGTTTATGACTAGTTTTGTATCCGGCACACACCACACAAAAGCAGTTATACTGAAATTTAAATTTTAATATTAAAAAATGGCGTCAAAGATTCAAGTTTAGACTGCTTGACCATAAATTAAATCCACTGATACCATATCAAGAACTAACTCTTCCAATAGCAGCTTAAATTATTAGATAAAGGCTAATGAATGATTTTGTATTTAAGTTTAACACTTGGAAAATAGGGTGCAACCTGTGTGAGTTTTACAGATTGACTGCATATGATGATGTGAAGATATAGTAATTAGTACAATATATTAGGAATAGACATAAAGATATTAGGCGCTTGACCAAGTTTCCTATTCTTGATGATGATCGGTGTATTTTGGTGACATGAATTGAATAATTATGCCTAGTTTTGGATCATCCAGGGAGACAAATTGCAGAGAGACATATTGTAAAAAGTACAAATGCATTATGCCATTAAAGATTATGTGCCCAAGGTAGGAAATGCTTATTTTTCATTACTTGTTGACTGAGATCTAATATATATATATATATACATAAAGATATCAAAAGCCACATAGCAACGACAGCACTGAGAGAAAAAGGCTAGACCTTAAGGTCAACATCTCTCATATATAGCCCGACATGTAATCAGGATTCAAGATGAGGATACACCTAAGGGTATAGTAAAAGCAACCAAGCTTCTAAATTAGGAATGATAATCTGCCTTTTAATTCAAAAGCTTCATGTAAGATGTAACCCATCCTGTGATTGGATTGTTGATGTATACGTTAGTACATCCAAAGTGCAACTTGAAGCATATGCTTTCAGTTTCTTGCCCTGCAACAAGAAACATAAAGATTACCATCTCTAACAAAATTGACTTTAGTCTTTCTTTTCTCCATTTTAAGTGACAGAATCTTAACCCCATTTCGGATCTGTCTGGACCAAAACACAGTTCTTCAGTAATCATCAAGGGAAGAAATATCAACAATGAATGATGGGTAAAGCATTATGCACGAGACAGCTGTCATTGGCTTTAATGACACGTACTTCTGGTGTTAACAACAATCTGTGTCACATAAATTTTGGATATTACACTTACTAGTAATGCAGGTAAAGAGGATAACAATGTAATAAAAAAAAGGAAAGAATTCATGAATAGTAGTAGGATGAAAAATCATTGTTATAATAAATCTTATATTTGAACCTGGATCCTCTGTGGTCTTTCAATAGCTCTGAGAGATCAATAGTTGTTAGATTAATCCAACGGCTGAGATCCTACTTCCGATAGAAAGACTGCTACAGAGTACAGAGGATTCGACCTGCTTATTAATAGCTATGAGAAATATATGAAAGTGAGAGAGAGAATATGAGAGACATAATAAATAATGTAATGTGACAAAAGAAAAAATATATAATAAAAAAAGTAAAATTACATACATGTGTACGAATATTATTAATACTTACAAAAGCTATGTTCCCACAGGCAATAAATACATTTAACGGAAGAAAGAAAGGAACCTGGAAATATTCACACCATAAAATCAATTAAGCGCCAAAACATATAGAAGCCACCAACAAAATCGGAGGGAAAAATTACAATGTTTTGCCCGGGATAGAAAGAAAAGAATAAATGCTGTTATGGCAAGTTGGAACCTGGAACTTGTTTCTCACGGAAAAAACAAAATAGAAGGTAGAAGGAAACATTTGATAAAAAAATATATATTAGGTTGTTCTCTAACGTCATTGGTCGTCCCAAAGGTGCTGATCAATGGTTGTTAACATTTAAGAAAGTGCGTGATACCTACAGTTTGGACCTGAAAGCTGGAACATGTCGAGGTAGAAGGAAACATCTATTCACGTAAGAAACCGCGACCTATGTCTTCGAAATAGTCTTACTCTCCAATGTGAAACGTGTGAAGTTAGTTGGGGATTTGGGGGGGTGGGGTTGAAGGGTAGTATGAAGCAGAGAAAAGAAAAAGAGCATAAGTTATGACGCGTAAGCAGTCAAATTAACAGCCCAGCTGCCACAATTTTTTAGCAGTGACCGTTCAAAAACCATTATGAAATCAGCAGAGTTCCAAATGGAAAAATACAACCAAAACATTCCTCTGTATTGATAATCTCCGAAGCTATACACCTAGACGTTTGTCCAATAACTGCAGTTTTTAAATTTCTTGTAAAAATATAATATTTCAACATCTAAATTTTTGAATTACTTATCTAATATTTATAATTTTTTTCTCTTTTATCTCTTACTCACCAAGTGTTAATAAATATTTTAAGCATTCAAATATTTTTTCTTATAATGATTTTTTATAATTTTTTTTTATCTTTCTTCATTTAATACACTGCATTATTTATATATATTTTTATTTTTCTTTTCTCTTGAATAACATTTTAGATATCCAATTACATTTATCTAGAAGAAAAAAATGTGACGTCACACTGATCGTCCTTCTCCGAGATGATTGCGTTGATAGAAGTCAAAACTGACAAAACTCAAAAGCACATTAGTTTTGTTTCAAGGTTGGAGCTCTACAATTTTAATGGTCAAAGTCAAACATTGTGGGACACAGAAGAACAAAAAAATAAATAAAAAAAAAAACACTTTAACTACCAAAACTAAAATAAAATAAACACGCCGCGGTATCAAGCTTAAGTCAATTGAGGTGTTTCTTTTGACAACTATCACCGCTCCAATCCCACCCAGCCCATTGTTTCAACTAGAAACAGGAAACAAACAGAAAATCTCTGAAACCTTAAAGGACATGGCCAAAAGCTTTCAACTAAGAAGATCAAAATTAAATATTGATTCATTTGTTTGGTTGGGCAAAAGATATCTATACAAATTGATACATACCTATACCCATGGTCGCCATTAACATCATAAACTTATTATAATGTGACTATACTAAGAAGCCATAGTCAAAAGAATGAAAAAGTCCGATATTGCAAGTACAACACATCATCATCATCATCATGGAAGCTAGAATTTTAAGTCTAGAAAAAAGTTGTCCCTGCACGGCCATGGTGCAACAAATAGTGCGCTATCTGATCTCTCGCCTGCTCTGCAGCGTTAGAGCGAAGGTTATTCTCGGCCACCATCTCATCATCAAAGATCTCAAAGTTCCACTCAGGCTCCATCTTCTCGTCCCTCATCTCACAAATATTGTGCAGAACACAGCATGCCCCAAGAAGCACCGGCAAGTCCTCAAGCTTCACTTCAGTCCTCTTCTGCAAGCAAGACCACCTCCCTTTGAGTCTAGCAAAAGCATCCTTAGCAATGCTCTGAATCTCCCCAACCTTCTGATTAAACGCGTGCTGCGTCCAAGTAAGGTTCTGATGAGTGTAGGGAACCAAAACACCGTCCATGAGAGGGTGTCCAGAATTTCCCACCACCCAAACGTCCTTCAAACTCCCACTGCTCGCTCTCTGATACAAAGCGCTCTTCTCCAACACTTGATCATCGGATAGAGAACCAGGCCAACCAATACACACGTCGCTGAAAACCCCTTTGGGATCGACCACGCCCTGAACGGTTATGGAGTAACAAGTCTTCTGGTTCCGTTCGGTGTGGCGCTTGTTGAAGTAAGCGTTAACGTTGGACTTAGGTGCAATGATGGGAATGTGAGTGGTATACATTGAGCCTCCAACGTTGGGGATTCCAGAGAGAGACTCGAACTTTTCGGTGATGGGTTTCATTTCGGCTTGGTTTGGCCAGTGGAGGAACTTGGGCATGAGAACGGTTTTGATAGCGGAACAGACCTCGAGGACGAGTTTGTGACAGGTGGAGATTCCCAAGCCGAAGCGTTTGGAAACTTCGCGAAGGGGGTCGCCGGTGGCAAGGCGCCAAATGCACACAGCCACACGCTGGCGGACAGGGATGGCGTCGCGGAGCATGGTGTTCTTTTTGGTGACGGAGGAGTCAAGGTGATGGCAGATCATGTCGAAGGTGGCTTTGCTCATACGGAAGCATCGCCGGAATTCCTGTTCAGGGAAGTCAGGGCTGTTACACCGTTCCCACCAGTCCTTAGAACGGTCCTTAACCCACAGGCGGCGTTGATGAGGAGGAGTGGAGGTAGAGGAGCTGGGAGCAAGAGGAGGAGGAGCAGAGTCGATGTGATGAACGGTGGTGAGACGAGCTCTCTTGGTTGGAGAGGAGTCCAAGTCAAATTGAAGTTGGTTTGGGTTGGGTTGTTGGAATTGGGTAGGATCCATGATGATTTGTTGTTGTTGTTGTTGTTGTTTGTTGTCAAAGTGGATGAGAGAATTGAGGAGGTCGTTCAATGCAGTGTCGTTTAAGTCGTATTGGGGATGGTCGTTGTTTGGACGACGTTTCTTGGGATTGTCCACATTGAAATTGAGATCCATATTGGGTGTGTCAGAGAAGAAGAGGAAAGAATAGTCTTCGAATGGAGGGGAGTCAATTTCCATGTGAAATGAGTAAAGGTTGTGTGAACACTTGAGAATTTGGGAAAGAGAAAAGAGGGGATTGTGGGTTTTTATACGTGGTGGTGGTGGTGGTGGTGGTGGTAGAGTGAAGAATGAAGACAGAAGGAAAGGAAAGGAAAGAAGCGTGGGGTTTTTCATCCACGCGGTACCTTTGACCCCTGACTATGACTAATCGGTGTTATACTAAGGTTTTTTGGAAGAGAAACGTGGGGTTTTTCATCCACGCGTTCCCAACTGAAAAGCTTTGGAATTTTTTTTAAGGAAATTTGCTAGAAGTTTCCATCAATACTATAGTCCTACGCTACAATCATCCTTGGGATTAGGGAATCCAACCAGTTTGGAAATTATATCTTTATTGTCACTGTTATATTGCCTTCAATCATTTTTACTCTCACTTTCTCCCTATTTTATTTTTTCCTATCAATCTTACCAATTAAGAAAAATATTAAATCAACCCTACACTCAAATTTTATTTTATTTTTACTCTTACGCTAAAAGTGTCATTTTCTTTTTCAGAATAAAACATGTGTTAACAACTATATATAGCTTCGATTAATTAAACATTATTATAAATTAACGCTTTGATTATATTATTAAGAAAATTAAATAATTAAGAACACTTCATTTTAATCTATTTGTTCTTTCTGTCCTATTTTAATTATTATATAATTTTTTAAAAATATAATATTAATTATTTTTTATTCATATTTTAAATATTATTATTTTATTTAATAAAATTAAATAAAATTAATATTAATTAATTAAAATTATTATCAATATTATTAAACTCAAATTTTATTTTGCCTGTCATGATTGCTGAACCCCTAGCATTTGATTCAACCTGTATCTCAAACTCAAAAGAAACATCCTTTAAACTCTCATGAGAAATAATAATATCTGTCATATAGGTTGGAACTTACAGGAATTAGGAATGTTATTGTCTTAGGGAAGTTACATAGTTTGGTTATACTTCACTTTATTTTATGTGTATAATAAATGAGTTCATTGAGGGAGACTCCTTTAACGGTAATGGTTTAAGCATTAATTAGCTACTCTTATAATATAATATAATATAATATTAATTTTTCCAATAAAATTCTATCACTTTATTCACATTATTTATTTAAATTTGAGCACTTTTCTTCTTTTAGTTTCTATTTTTTATTACTTTCTTTTTTATATTTAACTTTTTTAAAAGAATAAATTTTTTGTTTAACTCTCTACGCAAAATGACTGAAATGCTCGCTTCATTAAAAAGAAAAATAAAAAATATTTTTTTAACCATAATGTAAATTTTTAACCTGTCAAGGCCTTCCTACCAATAACTAAAGCTATGTTGTTAAAACATTAATAAAAGTATTGTTGTTAAAACTCAAAATAGCTATAATTGACAAGGAAGGATGAAAAAAAAATATTGAATGTTGATCATTTTTAAAATAAAAATAGTTTATCATAAAAATATAATGAATAATCTTTTAAGTGAATACATTCTATTAATTGACGGATAAAATAAAACGAGTAAAAAAAAAAATCTTGGAATGCACCATTTAATAACTCATATAGGAATCTAAGGAACTGAAATGGTTTGCTCACCGTCCAATCCAATGAGTGTCATGAATGATGCGTCATTCAGTATGCGTAATAAATGGCTTTATTGACGCAACTCCTTTAAAGACGATTGTCTATTTAGATAACCTGTTTAGATATTTTGAGTTTAGTTTATAATGTATTATTCATATGAAAAATGCCTATATTATTATATATTAGGTTTAATTATATTTTTTAACTTCAAATTTTTATTTTAGTAAATTTTATTTTCAAAAAATTGTTCAGTGTTGTTCAACACTGTTATAGGTTAGGAGATATCATACCTGTAAATAGATATATATATATTTTTTTGAGAGATTATCATCTCTAATACTCAAAATAGGGATATTTTGGATTCACCCAAAATTCTCACACTATTTCCCCCCATGATTCTTGCAAATTAGGGGGAGAGGGGGAAGTTTAAAACAAAACGAGTAATATAATAAAAGAAATAACGAATAAATTGTAAAAGTTATTGCAAGTACTGCATTATTTTATTACCTTTACCGTTATTTGATTTGCGATCTAACTGAAAATGTAAAAAAAATGATATTTAATGCCATGGATATTATTGAAGAAATTAATTAATTACAGTAAAGGTTTTATTACTAAATGTTTATTTGTAAAAGTCATTAAATACTTATTTTATTAGATGCAGTGATTATTCGATGCCTTTTCTGTAATAAATAAATAAATGCGGTAATTAAAAACATTTCATACTAGTCTATTTTTTTAAAAAAAATTCGTGCTAATTAAAAACATTTTAGTATACTGGTTACTAAAGACGCTTAATAAAAATAAAATTTTTAAAAATATTCTTAACTATTTAGTGACGTGTGAAGTAAAGTGAAGTTAAAAATTTATTGTTTAGATGTTTTTATAATAGAATAAGATAAAAGTATGTTTTTATTTCATAATTTTTAAGATGGAGAAATGAAAAATAAGAGATGTAGATGAAATATATTTTGTTTAATTTTATTTTATTTATTTTTTAAAATTAATAAATAATAAAAATTTAAATATAAATTTGTTTTTTGAAAAGTAATTTTTTTATTATTTTGGTCTTT
>JAMLFT010008378.1:0-13757 GCA_026544285.1 Pachyrhizus erosus | reverse complement strand
AATGTGGTATCAAGAATAAGTATTGTGAGAATTGTATGTGATTAGAAATACAAAGTGCAGAAGAGTAAGATAGAATATGTTTAATCCCAAATCCCATAACTGAAATTTTAAAATCAAGTTTCTGTTCAATCATATTCTTTTTACTATAAAGTTAATTTGAAAACCTAATTCCAATTTAAACCAAATTTTCATTCAATTCTTTGTGCTTAGAGAGTGTTACAACATAAGAATTTTAATTGAAATTGTTCCTTATGGGTACGACATTCGTACTTTAAAAAGTACTATACTATAATGAATTGGTACACTTGCCAAAGTATTAAAACCAACAAGTTTTTGGCATTGTTGCCGGGGAACAAATATTCTATGAAATTTTCTTTTGGAGTATAACTCACTGAGTATTGTGGATATTTTGTTTCATTTATTTTTTTTCTTTTTGTTTATTTTATTTTTGTTGGAGATTTAAATGATTATTATTTTTGTGCTAAACTTTGCTTGAGTTGTCTTTGATTTATGCTTTTAAGAGGACAGGTTTCTAAAGACCAATTGCAATTTGATTCTGAAATTGAGAGGACGGCTCAGGAGAATCGCAAAAAGAAGAAAAAGCAAACGCAATTAGAAGGAGAATTTTCTAACAGTTTTATCACCCAAAGTCTAAAAAGTAAACAAGAACAGAACATGGCGGATGATAGACAACATCCACCTAGGAGAACACTAGGAGACCATGCTATGTAGCAAGGACCAAGACATTTTTCCAGCATAGCAATACCTGCTGCCAACAAATCTTTGGAGATGAAGCCAACTTTTCTCAGTTTGATCAGCACTCATCAATTCACAAGAATGGATCATGAAGATCCATACACTCATTTATCTACATTTTATGAATTAGTAGGAACTATGGGCTTTGAAGAAGGAGATGTTGAATCAGTTTACTTACGTTTGTTTCCTTTTTCATTGGCAGGAAAAGTAAAAGAATGACTCAAATCTCACCCAAACCAAAGTTTGACAAATTGGAGTGATGTAGAGGAAAGATTTCTGCACAGATTTTTTCCACTATCTTATTTTATCAAAGCAAAATCTGACATTTCTACACTTAGACAAGGCCAAGATGAACCCTTTTGTGAAGCTTGGGAAAGGTTCAAAGTAATGCTTAGGAGATGTCCTGATCATGGGTTTGAAAACATTGCCCAATTGAACATTTTTCACAATGGTTTAAGGTCGGATACTAAGATGATATTGGATGCAGCAGTATGAGGAACAATGATGGTTGTTGATGTAGAGAAAGCTATAAGAATTATTGACGCTTTAGCCTCAACAAATTATCAAGCTCAACATGACAAACAAACTGTTCAAAGGAAGGAAATGCTTAATCTGAGTACTATAGATGCAATTTTAGCTCAGAACAAAATTCTGACATAGCATATTGAAGCATTAACAAAACAGATGTTTAAATTACCTCAGCAATTACATGTTGTTCATCCTTCTCAAAACCAGACTCCAATCATGAGATGTGATTTCTGTGGGGGTGATCACCCAAATGGTCACTGTTCCTATCACAATAATCCACCAGAAGAGGAAATTCATTACATGAGCAATCAAGGAAGGCAAGGTGGCTTCTCATCTAGCTATTCAAATAATATGAATCAAGGATGGAGGAACAATCCAAATCAAGGATATGGATGGAAACAAGATTCTGGACCATCTAACAGGAAAGCATCATATCAACAACAACCATATTATCCTTCCATTCATGATAGGATAACCAAATTGGAGGATACTTTTGAAAAATTTATACAAGCATCGTTGTCCAATCAAAAAAATACAGAAGCTTCCATAAGAAATTTAGAAACACAAGTGAGACAATTAGCTAAGCAGCTTGTAGATCAACCAGGGGGTCAATTTTCAGCCAATACTCAAACTAACCCCAAGGAGCATTGCAAGTCAATCACTACTAGAAGCGGTAAAGTTGTGGGTGAAGGGATTGTAGATCAAGTAGTTGTTGAAGAGGAGAAAATTACAAAAAAAGAGGATGAGGAAAAAATGGAACATAAGAATGAGGAAGAAGAATGCAAAGAGAAAGAAGCACATATTGAGGATAAGAAGAAGAAAAGTAACCAGGGTCAAGTGAGGAGTCCTCTCATAGGAAATTTACCTTATCCACATACCCCATCAAGGAAAGACAAAGAATGACAATTTGCAAGATTTTTGGATATTCTTAAAAGTCTGCAAATCAACATTCCATTCATAAGGTGTTGGAACAAATGCCAACCATGCCAACCTATGCAAAGTTCATGAAGGAATTGCTAACTAGGAAAATGAAGTTCAATGAGCAAGCAACAATTGAATTAGAGGCTGGATGCAGTATAATTCAAAATTCTTTGCCACAAAAATCTAGAGATCCAGGGAGTTTCACTTTGCCTGTTACAATAGGCAATCTAATAGTTGGAAAGACATTGCTGGATCTTGGAGCTAGTATCAATCTTATGCCTTTATCTATGCTGAAAAAAATTGGAGATGTAGAAGTAAGACCCACAAGAATGACCTTGCAGTTAGCTGATAGATCTATCAAATATGCACATGGAGTAGTTGAAGATCTCTTGGTGAAGGTGGATAAATTCTTATTCCCAGTTGATTTTGTCGTTATGGACATAGAGGAAGATGTTGAGGTCCCTTTAATCCTTGGGAGACCATTTATGAAGACGACTAAGGTCATGATTGATGTAGATAAAGGTATACTAAAAGTTGTGTGCAGGACGAGGAAGTAAGCTTTAATGTTTTTGAAGCCATGAAACATCCAAGCAACACAAAAGAGTGTTTTAGACTGGATGTCATTGATGAAGTTTGTTGGGAAACACAAAAAAATTTCTTTACTGCAGAGCCATTGATGAAAGTTGTTGTTAATAGCAGGGAAGATATTGATGAGTGGGAAGAAATATAAGTACAAGATTGTTTGAGAGAGTTGGACAAGGCTAAGGAAATGCCACAAAATGTTACTCAAAAGCAGGAATTGATTAAGGGGGAGACTTCTCCACCTAAAAAATTGGAGTTAAAGCAGTTACCACCTCATCTTAAATATGTTTTCCTTGCAAAGAATGGTGAAAAACCAGTAATCCTTAGCAGTTATTTAACTGCAGATAAAGAAGAAAAAGTAGTACAAGTGTTGAAAGCCAATGAAGGAGTCATAGAGTGGACATTAGCTGACTTTAAGGGTATAAGTCCATCCTACTGCATGCACAAAATTCATATGGAGCAAGACTTCAAGCCAGTGGCTCAACCTCAAAGGCGTTTGAATCCGACTATGAAAGAGGTTATGAAGAAGGAAGTCCAAAAGCTCTTGGAGGCAAGAATGATTTATCCTATTTCAGATAGTGCTTGGGTTAATCCTATGCACGTGGTTCCTAAGAAAGGTGGCATGACTGTTATTCATAATGAAAAAAATGAGTTGATACCTACAAGAATAGTCACAGGTTGGAGGATGTGTATTGATTATAGAAAATTGAATCAAGCCACTCGAAAAGATCACTTTTCGTTGTCTTTTATAGATCAAATACTGAAAAGGTTGGTAGGAAAAATATATTATTGATTTTTGGATGATTATTCAGGTTATAACCAAATTGTAGTGGATCGAGAAGATCAAGAAAAGACTGTTTTTACTTACCCTTTTGGTGTCTTCGCGTACAGAAAAATGTCATTTGGGTTATGTAATGCCTCAGCTACTTTCCAGAGGTGTATGTTTACTATTTTTGCAGACTTGATAGAAAAATGCATCAAAGTGTTCATGGATGATTTTTCAGTGTTTGGACCTACCTTCAATTCTTGTTTGAAAAACTTAGACATTGTACTGAAGTGGTGTGTGGAGACAAATCTTGTACTTAACTGAGAGAAATGTCACTTCATGGTGAATGAAGGCATTGTTTAAGGCCACAAGATATCTTGCAAAGGAATTAAAATGGACAAAGCAAAGGTGGAGATCATTGAAAAAATACCTCCCCCGGTCAACATTAAAGGGATTAGAAGTTTTCTTAGACATGTTGGCTTTTATAGAAGATTCATCAAGGATTTTTCAAAAGTTGCGAAGCCATTGTGCAATCTTCTCAATAAGGATACTCCATTTAAGTTTGACGAAGATTGTCTGGTTGCTTTTGAAAAATTAAAAGAAAAACTCATTTCTGCACCCATAATTATTGCTCCCAGTGTTAGGACAAAGGAAAGGAAAAGTTTCTCATGTGATATACTATGCAAGTAAAGTTCTAAATAAAACTCAAAGCAATTATACCACTATTGAAAAGGAGTTACTTGCTATAGTATATGAACTTGAGAAATTTAGATCTTATTTGATTGGGTCTAAAGTAATTGTTTTCACTAACCATGCTGCAATTAAGTATTTGTTAACTAAATCGAATTCTAAGCCAAGGTTAATAAGATGAATATTGTTGTTGCAGGAATTTGATTTAGAGATAAGAGATAAGAAAGACTGTGAAAACAAAGTAGCATACCATTTGTCTAGGCTTGCAAATGAGGAGGTGACTGCACATGAATCAGAGGTAGTGGATGAGTTCCTAGATGAAAAACTGTTAGCAATTCAAGAGAGGCCATGGTTTGCAGATATGGCTAATTTTAAAGTTGTTGGGATTATACTTGAAGATCTTGAATGGCATCAAAAGAATAAATTTTTCAAGGATGCAAATCAATATGTGTGGGATGATCCTCATCTATTCAAAATTGGTGCAGATAACCTACTGAGGCGATGTGTTACAAGGGAGGAGGCCAAAAATATTCTTTGGCACTGTCATAATTCACCATATGAAGGTCATTTCAATGGAGAAAGGACTGCTGCAAAAGTCCTTCAATCTGGATTTTATTAGCCTGCACTGTTTAAGGATGCGCAAACATATAGCAGAAACTGTGACAACTGCCAAAGAATTGGAACTATTTCCAGAAGGCATGAAATGTCATTGAAAAATATTCAAGAGGTGGAAATCTTTGATTGTTGGGGAATTGATTTAATAAAACCACTGCCATCTTCATTTTTCAATGAATATATTTTATTGGCAGTTTAATATGTGTCTAGATGGGTGAAAGCAACCCCAGCTTAGAAGGCTGATGCTAAAACGGTAATCAGATTTTTGAAGAGAAATATTTTTTGCAGATTTGGTACTCCTAGAACCTTAATCAGTGATGGAGGTTCTCATTTTTGCAATGTGCAACTTCAGAAGGTCTTAGAACATTATGGGGTTCGACATAAGGTAGCAACAGTTTACCATCCTCAGACCAATGGGCAAGCGTAGGTCTCTAACAGATAAATAAAGAGAATTTTAGGGAAAACAGTTGCCTCGTCTAGGAAAGATTGGTCAAGAAAGCTGGATGAATCCTTATGGGCTTATCAAACTGCATACAAAACTCCTACATCTCTTTCTCCATTTCAACTGATCTATGGTAAGGCATGCCACCTTCCGATGGAATTGGAACACAAAGCATATTGGACATTGAAGTTTCTTAATTTTGATCTCAAGGCTTCTGGAGCCAAGAGAAAAATGCAGTTTAATGAACTAGAAGAAATGAGGCTTAATGCATACCAATCATCCAAAATTTACAAGGAACAAGTAAAAGCCTACCATGACAGGAAAATTTTAAAGAGAAAGTTTGAACCAGGTCAGTCTGTATTGTTATTCAATTCTAGGTTGAGAATTTTTTTGGAAAAACTGAAATCAAAATGGTCAGGCCAATTTTTGGTCAAACAAGTCAAGCCATATGGAACAGTGGAAGTGGAAGACCCTGAATCACATAGAAGTTGGGTGGTCAATGGTCAACGTCTTAAACATTACTTTGGTGGTGAGATTGAAAATCTCATCACAGTGATTCAATTGAATGATCCTTAATTGATACAGGCATCAAGCTATATAATGTTAAACGAGCGCTTTCTAGGAGGCAACCCAGCTAGTATTTACGTAATTTTGTTTTAGTTTAATTGTTGTTCTTTGAATTAGAAATGTGTTTTCTTTGTTTTTATAGATCCTAGGAACCATGTTGAACAATTAATCATTGCATAACTCATGAGCATTCACATCCTAGCATTTAGAAGTAAAAGTTTGACATACAACAAATGTTTCAAGTCGACAAGCAAATTTGTTTTCAAAATTTTTAACCCAGGAGAAGTAAATTTCGCTTGAGCGAGCCCCATTCTCGCCTGAGTGAAAACAGTTGTAACTTTTCAGTGCTCTCGGGTTGATTTTCGCTTGAGCGAGTCCATATCTCGCCTAAGCGAAAACACCTACGACCTTTGAGTGCTCTCGGGTTTATTTTCGCTTAAGCGAGCCCAGATTTCGCTTGAGCAAAAACATTTGAGACTTTTCATTGCTCTCGGGTTGATTTTTGCTTAAGTAAGCCCAGATCTCGCTTAAGAGAAAACATTTGCGACTCTTCATTGCTCTCGGGTTGATTTTCGCTTGAGCGAAAACATTTGCGACTTTTCATTGCTCTCAGGTAAAATTTCGCTTGAGCGAAAATAAGTGCAACTCTTCATTGCTCTCGGGGTAAATTTCGCCTGAGTGAGCTTAATCTCGCTTGAGCGAAAAAACACCTGCAATGTTTGATTTGCCTGAGACACATTTCGCTTAAGAGAGTTAAGGCTTTGCTTGAGCGAGACTTGTAGAAATGAAAAGACGCATGCTCTGCATTTTTTGCTTGAGCGAGAACGGTGTCGCTTGAGCGAAAATCCACTTAAACACACAGAACGTCACTTCTCGCTTGAGCGAAAATCACTCGCTTGAGCGAAAATCCACTTAAACACACAAAACGTCGCTTTTCACTTGAGCGAAAATCCCTCGCTTGAGTGAGACATGGACGAAACTGTTTTTAAAAAGGGGCGTGAACAAAGATTCTTTTCTCTATTTCTCTTGAGCGTGAGTGTTTCGCCTGTTATTGCATCAATCTTGTTTGATCAGTTCTTACTCCTTTCTGTTTTCTACTATAAGCTCACCTATTATCATTATTAAGGTACGTGCCTCTTGTTGAAAATTTTTCAATGGCTCTCAATATATATGTGTTTATTGTTCAACAGTCATTTGAAGTAGTTTTATAATGTTGCTCGTGATGATAATGTTGCAGTTACTACCTTTATTTGAAAATTTTAATAATCTTTTGATGTTTATTTTGCAGTCAAAGATGGGTCGCACAAAATCTACTGCTGGAATAAATCTTACACGCTTTAATAAAGGCAAAAGAGCTAGAGTTTAATCATCATCACCAGACCCTCCTCCTAAAAGTCCTACACGAAGTAGAGAAGTACAGGACAGATACAATGAGATCAAGAATTGGTCGTTTATCTCAGAACGCAAAGTGCATCTGATGCCTGAAGAATGCAACCTCTTATTGAATGGCCTACAGAGGAGAAATTGGATAAAGCTGGCTAGCCCCATATCCAAATATGATCCAGAGATTGTTCTGGAATTTTATGTCAATGCCTGGGCAGAAGGTGCTGGTGCAAAGCGCTCCAAGGTACGAGGTAAATGGATTCCCTATGACAGAGATTCCATCAATGAATTTCTGGGCAATCCATTACAGATGCCAGCGGATCATCAATGCACGTATCAGCGTTTGAGGTCCGAAATTCATGGATTCAATGATACAAAGGTTGCCCGAGAACTCTGCATTCCAAATAGATCCTATCAAATGAGACATATGGGCAACCCATTAAGGATCCAGCAGAAGGACATGAAGACTCTCACTCAAATCTGGATGACCTTCCTCTTGGCCAACATCGTTCCCATTGGTCATGTCTCCGATTTGAATGTACCCATATGTCATCTGCTATTTTGCATCATGAAGGCAAAGTACTATGTTGATGTTACAAAAATAATCTCTAATGAGATGTACAAATTTGTCAGGTTTGAGGTAAACAAGAAGAATGAGAAGGCTAAGGGGTTGTTGGGATTTCCGACACTCATCACTACTTTATGCGAGGCTCACGGGGTAAAGGTCAACCCTAATACAAAAATTCGACCAACTATTGATAAAAGATTCATATAGCATAATTGCATAAACAGTAAAGAGAACCAGCAGGCTCCCATTTTCCAACCACAGTCTTCTCAACCTCCTACGTTGACCCTCAAGCCTTTCAACAGCAGGGATCGTCTTCAGCTCCCTCTGTGGAGTCGATGCTCATGCAATAGATGTCCTATCTTCGAACTACAATGGAGCACTTGCATATGCAACATAACTCGAATCACAGGGGCATTATGCATATATAGATTAATCAATTAAAAATTAAATTTATGACTTACGCTTTTAAAGAGCTTCTCCAAGTTTAATTGATTAAAAAAAATTTAAGTTTTAATTTGTTAATCAAAAAGTCTATAAAGAGAAAGTATTTTCTCTCTTCATAACTAAACACTCAATTATACAATTACTTATGAAATCTTGAGAGAGAATTCAAGAGGAAACTCTTATGCATTTTTTTTCAAACAACATTAAAGACAATTACACCCAAGTTATTAGATTCAAGATTGAAATATCACCAAGTTTCTTAAATTGATAATCATTACCATTTGCTTTGTCTAAACTCAAGTGACTTTGTTTCATACTTTTTCTATATTGAATTGTAGAAGAGAGATACAAGAAAAAGGGTTTCTCTTTGTAGATTTGTGATAAAGCTCTACAAAAGGGTTTGTGTATCAATCTTGTAGGGTTTAAAATTGGATTTATTTTTTCTTTTGTAGTATTCAAGATGTATATTTGTAAGCTTTGAAAAATTGAAATTTCAAAAATTGAATAATGAAAAGTCAACTAGGATTGTTGAATAACTACATGTAAATTCTTTAGGTCAAACTCAAATATTTATGTTTCTTTAACCTTACACTATTTTTATCTTTTGTATCTTGCATCAACAATTGGTATATATTAAAATTGAAAATTCACATTTTCTCTATAATATTCATGATAAGGATCATTACTTGGATTCTCTCGTGCAACCAAGTTCTTATGTAATCTCCTCTTACGTAGCATATAATTTACGTGAGCTTAAATTTTTGTCATATTAGCCATGTGCAACTTTAATTGCCTATTTTTTTTCCACCTAGTATCTATTATATATAGTTGAACTCAACGGATAGGTATGTATATCTCATTTATTTACTTTCTCAATTCAACTTGTATTGACTTAAGTATCAAAATCCTTATAAGTGGTCATCATTAGAAATTGTTCACTCGTATACTTTGTTGTCAAAACCAATAACACTACTATCACCAAAACATCTCTACACCATAACAAAATCAAGACGTTATTTTACCACCAAATATTATTTATTTAACTAATGATTTAAGTTTAAATTTAAAATACATAATTACATTAAGTATTAAATGTATAGAATTTTTTTTCTCTATGTAATAATCAAACCTAATTCAAATAGAATTATATCTAATGAAAGATATAATATATATATATATTTATGGTTTTAAAAAAAATCTCTTATTTTACTTATAAAATACTTTCTCCTTTTTTAAATATAATATACTTATAACTAAATTACCCTTATTAAATTTTTTTTATAATTATAGTTTTTTAAATTATTCTTAACCTTATTATGATTCACTATATCATTTTTATCATTTAATTATTATTTCCCTAAATAATAATATATGAAGAGAAAATAATATTTATTTTTTTGGATTATCATAAGAGTGAAAAAGAAAATTTATTATTAACGTAGTAAAATACTAATGAAAAAGAAAAATCTTACTAAAAAAAAGGAAAAGAAAAATGAAATGAATGTATTATATATAGAGACAGAATGAGAAATGATACTTCATAATTAAGCTAAGAGAGAGAAAGAGGTGTTATCCCTCCCAAGAACGGCTCTGATAGCGCTTTGGTACAGTGAGCGGCGTAGGAATAACAATAGAGGCCACAAAGACAACCCATTCGTGCCTCATACCTCATCACACCCGTTCATCTCCAACACAACACAAGCATGCATACATACATACATACATAGAACGTGGTTGAAGGTCAGGTTGTTCTTCCTTCCCATTTTCTGTTTCCTCTATAAACCCTTCCTCTCTCTCTCTCTCTCACTAGATCGAACCACTCCAAACCGCACCGTACCGCACCGCACCGCACCGATGACAACACAATGATCTAACCCTAATCCCAGCGCCTCTTATCTCTAAGGTCTTCCATCTTCTTCTCTATATTCCTTCTTTTCTTCCTTCTTCTTTTTCTTCTTCTTTTGATTACATATACAAAAAATAGATTATCTGCCTTTTTTTTTCCTGAACTCGTAATCAAGAAACCCTAATTGGAGACACTTGAACACAACTTCCCCTCAATTCGAGTAATTCCCCATGGATTCTCCGTTCAATTGTGGTCAACCCTGTGTATTGGATCTGGGCTCCTCCATGTTTGCAACGAAATTAGGGCTTGCTCCCAATTTCGCCCCAAATTTTGGGGCTTTTCGTTTCTGATTGTTCAATTTCGTCACCCAACTCCCCCTCGAAACTGGGTTTCTTCGATTTGTGTTTTTGGTGGAAAAATTCTTGTTTTCTTTTTCCTTTGTTGTTTTCCTTTCCCTGCAATTGAAGTTTGTAATAAAAGGAAGATTCTTTCTAATTTGGTGATTGAAGCTGCGATGGAGGAAGAGACCTCCGATGCAATGAACCTTGATTTGAATCTGGGCCCAGGCCCAGAGCCCGAAACTGAGCCCATAAGCAACGAAGCTGTGAACTTGGACGATTGGATAGAGGAGCCTCTTCACAGATTTAGCGAAGCTGTAAGGTTTAGGACACGGCAACGGTGGCGATGGCGCCAGCTGCCATTACCGCATCCTGAATTTCATGCTCACTTTCCAACTGAAGCTATGCGGCATTTTCAAATTCCACCTGAGGCTCACAGTATTTCCATGGAATTGAACCAGTTTTTGGTCAATTCTGCCAATGGAAGTGCCTTGCAAGCTGGGGAAGGAAGCGTGGCGGCCGAGGAAAGAATGGAGGAGGCGCCAAAGGCATGTGAGAATGTCAATGGTGTGGCAGAGGATGAGGCATCACAGAAGAAGGATGATGTTGAAAAGGGTAGTGGCAATGACGGGGACTTTTTTGATTGTAACATATGTTTGGACCTGGCTAGGGATCCTGTTGTGACTTGTTGTGGTCATTTGTTTTGTTGGCCATGTTTGTATCGGTGGCTGCATCTGCATTCGGAGGCGAAGGAATGTCCAGTTTGCAAGGGAGAGGTGACACTAAGAAGTGTTACCCCAATATATGGCCGTAGCAACAATGTCCGTAGTCCTGAGGAGGATTCTGCCCTTAGGATCCCTCCAAGGCCCCAAGCAAGGAGGGTTGAGAGTCTGAGACAAACCATTCAGAGAAATGCATTTGCACTCCCTGTGGAAGAGATGATTCGGCGTCTTGGAAGCAGAATTGATCTTACTCGTGATTTCGTTCAGCCACATGAACCAGAAGGTGCCCGTGAAAGTGCTGAGAGAACTACATCCTTGCTAAGTAGGTTCTTGACTACACGAGGAATGCGGAGAGAGCAGCAGAATATGGGAGCACCCCCAGAGGATGTAATTGGTTTGGCTCAGAACAATGTTAATACTTCTGACGCAGGGGATCCCCGAAGTAGGTTGCAATCCCATTTGCTTCGAAGGACACATTCACCCAGAGCAGCACTTTCTACTCTATCATCAACGCTGACTTCCGCTGAAAGGCTAGTTGAGGCATATTTCCGTAGCAATCCATTAGGTAGGAACCAAGAGCAGCCTCCTCCTCCTCCAGTTGACGACAGAGATTCCTTTTCAAGCATTGGCGCTGTTATAAATTCAGAGAGTCAAGTGGACACTGCTGTAGAGATTGATTCAATGGTATCCTTGTCAACATCCTCTTCTAGGAGGAGGAACGATGCGTCAAGATTGTCTGATGTGGATAGTGGAGATTCCCGTGCTCCAAGGCGCAGACGTTTGAACTGATATAAAAAAGTCTTTTAGATTTTCTTGTTATTACTATTCTATCATGTATCACATAAGATAATAATTTTCCAACACTTATGTAAGTGCTTCTTGCTTGTGTTACCTTATATTTATGAAGTTTTCACCATTTACAAGATGCTTTCAGATTACTGTCACTTGCGCTTTAAGAATTTCCTTCAAGGATCGAGTCTTGTCATGCAGGAACTAAATTTTGCTATAGAATAACCAAGTTACTTTAGCATTTAGGGGCACTTGGAAGAGAGTTTACATTGGGCCTATTCGACGTTATGAAAATGGGTTGTTTCTTTAACAGGTTTTTCTTTACTTATTTCGATAAGATTCATAATGAAAATGATCAAAACGAGCTCCTTGTACTGGATGTTAATCAAGATATTTTATTTTATTTTCTGTTGCGATAGTCCAACACTGACATATGATGGTGAATGCCAATTCAGGCTTCTAAGTATCCTTGTCCACGAATCTGGTAGTGCTTCCTCAAAGTTGTGCACAAATTATTTGTACATATAGTGACAATTATTATATATAGATATCTGGATAGTGGTCCAACAATAGTGATCTGGATGCCCATACCATATTCTGTTGCGTGAATCTAAGTTTTCCCTATCTACTCGAGTGAGTGAGTACCTTGTGCCAAAGTTTTAGGCCCCTCGTCCATGGTTTGATACTAAGTCTTGGAAGTCAATGCTAAACGCTACTACTCTTGAGATTGATGGATGCGGGATGCGGGATGCGTGCTTCCGGTTGTGTTCATTAAAGGCATGGTGGGTCTTCAATTTTATCTCTTGAGCTTTGGATTTGATAAGCATCTCCTCTCAGTACGAAACAATTGAAATTTTTAACAAAACGTTTATTTTTTGGTACATAAGGAAACGTTTCATTTGAGAAATGTTATTTATTTATGATTTTTTATTTTTAATTACAAAATATTATTTTATTTTTACTTTATTTTTTGTTTTAATAATCTTGTACAAGAAATAACCGAAGTAACATTTTTTTTTTCTTTTATATAATAGTGAAAAAAGTAATGATGTAATTTTTTCTCACCCAAACTAGAGATATTTTAGACAAATCTTTCTTAATTATCTTGTTTTTCATTTACTTACTAGACTGTATTAATTATAAGGACAATTAAATTATTTAATACACAGTGCATCTCTAATGCACTTTTTAAAATACATCATTTTTCTTTCTAATTTTTAAGTATTGAGACATGGCTAATAGGTTTTAATGATTTTATTGTTAAGCATTTAAATTTGTGCAATTAATTATTATTAATTTATTTATTATATTTATGAACTTTAAGTTTTTAATGCACACTTTATAAAATATTTTATTTTATTTTTATCTTTGTTCATTATTAAGTATTGGGAGAAGAATAATAGGGTTTTTTTTTAATTTATGCATTCATTTATTAATTATGATGTATTTCCTCCATTCTATTTTAGAAAAAACAAATTATTCTTAATTAGTTGTTATCTTACAAAATCAATAAAATATTAAATATTTTTTCATAAGATATTTTTAGTCAGAGTAATTATTATTAAATAATAAAAGAAAAAAATAATTAATTAGATAAATAAAGAATATATTAGGAAGTTACATTATATTTTTTAAAAAACTTACCATATTAATTATATTTCTTAATACATGTATCAAAATCTTAAACTTCATATAAATTTAAATGGAGGGAGTATTCATTTTTTATATTTATGAAATCATATTTTAAAAAATAAAATATCATATATAAAATAATATTTTTTAATTAGATCGGAAGAGCAC
>JAMLFT010008377.1:0-13761 GCA_026544285.1 Pachyrhizus erosus | reverse complement strand
TTCCGATCCTAAGGTTAAGTTTTAATTTTGCTCTCTCTCTTTTTGTTTTTATTGATTTTATTTTTTATTTTTAAAAATTAAAAATTTTAGTCTTTTTTATTTGTAAGTAATTAGCATTAATGTCATTAATGATCATGTGAAAATTTTAAAAACAAGATTAAAATGTCAATTTTTAAAAATAAAGAAACTAAAATTACTAAAAATAAAATAAAAAATTCTAAAAATTAGAGAGATTAAAATTATATTTTATTCTAAAATTAACTTCAATAATTCACAAGAAGAAGAAAAAAGAAAGCTAGATCTGGTTTGGACGATTCACACTTTCACAGGTTCAAAGTGGAGTTATTGGTTTTTCTTATTTATGGACTTTGTGTCCTCACTACTAACAACAAACTGGACTGGGCAATTACTTCTTGCATCTTATGAAATAATTCCTGCAGCTTTTTTAACTTAATAAATTTTACAAAATTTTAAACTACCCTTGCGAAGCATAATTATTATTTGGTTATTTTTTGGAACGAAGGATATGGAACACATAATAATCGTTAAGTTCTATTCTTCGAAATTAGGTAATTCGTAAAAGGCTTTCGATTTTTTTATTTTTATTTTTTATTCCAGAACACTTAATCTAACATACATATACTGTTTACTCCAAAACTATCAAAAAGTAATATTGGATTTGCTTTTCGAAAGGCTCCACAATTCTTATGTGTTTCAGATTCGTTATTCTGGAAAATAATCAAATAATAATTATGCGTGGCTGGATAGTTTTGGAATTTTGTAAAATTTTTAAGTTAAAAAAGATGAATGAAGTACTGCAGTGGACTGATGTTTGGATGAGGCCCAATCAGTTTGAAAACTGGCCCAGCCCTATTTTTTTAATGAGATAATGGGCTTGTGGATTGGGCGGAGGTGCTATTAGAGAAGGTGGTTCCCTCCAGCAGCGAAGTGAAGAAGAAGAAGAAGAATAATAAGAAGCTGAAGCAGAAGAGATGAGCGTGGAAGATCTTCCTCGATGCGAGGTAAACGTGCTGAAGGGTCACGAGGGTGCCGTGTTGGCCGCTCGGTTCAACGGCGACGGCAATTATTGTCTGAGTTGCGGTAAAGACCGCACCATACGCCTCTGGAATCCCCACCGTGGTATCCATATCAAGACCTATAAATCTCACGGTCGTGAAGTTCGCGATGTTCACGTCACACCGTACTCTCTCTCAATCATATTACTTCTTTCGTCATTTCTGTTTATTCAGAATGTCATTTGATTTCTGACTCAATCATCAAATTTATGCATGTTCAGAATGCAAACGCGCTTCAATTTGTAGGGTTTTTGTAATTTGTTTTTGAACTGTCATGGAATGTAACTGCATTGATATAGGGTCAACAATAGTTCATAATACATTATTTGCTTGTTGTTATAGGGATAACTCCAAGTTATGTTCCTGTGGTGGAGATCGGCAAATATTTTATTGGGATGTTGCAACTGGACGTGTAATTAGGAAATTTCGTGGCCATGATGGTGAGGTGATGTATCTTTCACCACCTTGTTTGACAATATTTTCATTTCTCCTTTCTTTTTTATTAATTTCAGTCATTTCCTCTTTGAATGGGAGCGAGGGATGGTGATATTAATAAATCAATTTATATTCAATTATTTTAGTCTTCATCCTTTGCTCTTGCTTGAATGCGGTTTTTGCCTTTTACTCTGACATATAACACTAGATCCTCTTTGGATAAATTTCTACATCAGTACTTATAAGAGAAGAGAATAAAAAAGCAAAATGAAATAAGCTTCTTCTGTAAGTTAATTTGTTGAAGCTCTCATGTTAACTTCTCCAAAAGCTGATTTTAAAATATGTATAAACTAATTTTAGCTTATGGGAAAAACTTGTCTCATTTTTTTCTTCTCCTATCAGACCTATGCTAACACCAACAACATTACCACTGTAATTATTTTTTGTTTTGTCAAAAACACCATCCATTTTTAATTCTTTTACAATGATAAAATTAAAAATAAATCTTGAGATCATTGAGAGTTAAGGTGGTTTGGAGCTGTTGATGATTGTTATTGCGATATATGTAGACCCAACCTTGAATCCAAAGTAGGATATAGATTTTTAGTTTCTGATTGGTAATTCTTTCTGCAGGTAAATGGTGTCAAATTTAATGAGTATTCATCTGTTGTAGTCTCAGCTGGCTATGACCAATCATTGCGTGCTTGGGACTGCAGATCACACAGCACCGATCCAATTCAGGTGGATTTCATCAACTTATTCCCCCACCTAGTTTTTCTGCTAACTATTAGTTATTACATGCAGTGCACTCTATTTCTTTCTACTGGCTTATTAATCAAGAGTTGCAATTGAAGTGCAGATTATTGACACATTTGCAGATAGTGTGATGTCTGTTTGTTTAACAAAAACAGAAATTATTGGAGGAAGTGTTGATGGAACTGTTCGAACGTTTGACATTCGTGTTGGCAGGTTTCTCTCAGCATAACTTTGAGACCATTATTTGCTCTTCTGTAATTCATGTATTCATGTTTAAAATAGCTTATTGAGTAATATGTGTTAGGTGATATCTTATTACTAAAGGAATTGATATTGGGGATTTTTTCTGCTCAAAGTCTTACCCATTTGAGGGGTAAATTAATCATGTGAGTTCTTGGACATAAAAAATAAAATCGTGTTTTAATTCTTCAATTAGAATTTAATGTATGTTTATGATAATTAGGTATAAAGAAATCAAGCACAAAATTTAAAATTGCATTTAATTATTGATAAAGATTAATGTGATCTTTATTATGATTGCCAATTTTATTTTAAAATAACTTAATTAATCAATTTTAATATATTGCCACAACTGAAGATCAACATGATCTTTATAATCATGTATAAAGAAACCAGTCACAATTTATTTTTTGAAATAGAAAAAAATATCACTTCCCTACAAACAATTTGTCTCGTGCATTAGATACGAACCTGCACTAGTTTCAAAACAAAAGAGATACACAGCACACTGCTGTTGGACACTTTTGTTGTTGCTGTAAAATTTCTTTGCATTATGAAATTCTACTGATGTTCTTTTTTATGTTCACCAGAGAAATATCCGATAACTTAGGGCAACCCGTCAACTGTGTATCAATGTCAAATGATGGTAACTGCATTCTAGCTGGTTGCTTAGACTCTACTCTGCGCCTTTTGGACAGGTATGTTTGTAACATTTTGGGAAAAGTTACTGAGTCTATATCCTTTGCAAGCTTCGTAGTCCTTTGTTGTGACAGGTCCACAGGTGAACTGTTAAAAGAATATAAAGGACATACTAATAAGGTTAGTCTGCAGATGCCTAAATCTGATTTTAGCACTTTCTATTTTCTTTTGTTCTGCTTATAGCATTGTTTAACGATCCAGGAAGATACCAGGAGCATGCTACCAAATAATTTGGGATACAAGTTGACATTCACTGTCATTTATATTTCTGCGTTTCTGGACTATTATTTATTGGTTCTTGCAATCATTCGTTCTTAAAGCATATTTCTTAAAGCATATTTCTTATGTGTTTTAAGTAACTTGCATGTTACAAACTTTGTTACAATTCATTTTTTTGAAATCTTGATCATTTCTTTTGAACTACCCTCAGTCTTACAAATTGGATTGCTGCCTAACCAATACGGATGCTCATGTAACTGGTGGCTCTGAAGATGGCTTCATTTATTTCTGGGATCTTGTAGATGCATCTATTGTTTCAAGATTCAGGGCTCATACCTCAGTGGTAAGTTCTTTTCACTAGTTTATTCTTTCTGGAAGAAAGATGTCTAAGGATGATACCCGAAGGACATTATAGATCTTTTCTTCACTAGTAATTTGACATGAATCAGGATTGTGATCTTATAGATATTTTCAATTACACCTTAGCCTCAACCAAGGAAAATTGATGTTTTGATACCCTTTTACAAAAAAAAAAAAAAAAAAGTTTTTATGACATTGTGTCGAAAGCCGAGTGTGAAAATTATGATTTAAACCATATATGATTTCTCATTCTCGGTCGTTATGATTAATTGATTTCTCACTTTTTTTGGCATTGTGTCGAAAGCCCAGTGTGAAAATTGTTATGACAAACACTTGATAGTTGAAATCATATGGTAACTTTGTTGTGAAACAAAATTTCTCTCACAAAGAACATCCCGTGCAGTTATTCTTGATTATTCTTTGGTCTGCTGCTGAATGTGTTTACAGGAACTTCATTATTGCTTTAACTAATGTTCCTTATGCTATATTTTATTATTGTTAGTTTCAAGTCTGATGATAATGTCATCATTACCTTACCCTATGGTGTGGGATGCTTCATTTTGTTCCAAAAATATCTGCATTTTGCAGCTGGGACTGATGGCATTTTGGATTTTATAATATGATTGTCGTTTTACTTGTAGAGATGCATAGGTTTCTTTTATTTAACAACTTTTTGAAGGATGTGAGAATGATATATAATGTATATGGGTTTTCTGTCAGGTAACAAGCGTTAGTTATCACCCAAAGGAAAACTGCATGGTAACTTCTTCCGTGGATGGCACCATTCGAGTATGGAAGACATGAGAACAAAATGGTGTGTCCACGTGCCCATACCAATACCAATTAGCATAATGAAAGTCCACAGATTCAATGTTACTTCAAGTTATTTATATATATTTTCTTCGGCAGATTTTGACCTATATGTGCTTTTTTATGTGGAACGGTGGTAACCGCAAGGTGAGTCTGTTGATTGCAGCAGCTGCGATGTACGGTTAAATCGCAAGCAATTTTTGACTTTTTGTCTCCAAAAGAGTTGTGTCCATAAAAGGAAAATGATTTGTATTGTACCCGTTATGTTGTGAAAATGAGTTGTATTGTATATCCGTTATGGGGTTTTTACTAGTGTAGTTGGTGAACAAGTGGCTGCAATGCTGTTATGTAGCTACAAATCTATGTTGTGATTCAATTCGTGGCTGGTGTTTTTGCAATGATCTAACCCAGCTCAAACGGTGAAATGAAAATGGACAGCTAAGACTTGCAGCCACTTGTTCTGAGGTGTGGGCTAATCCTTTGAACTAGGGAAAAAGACTATTGTTCAAATATAGATGTAAGACGTTCTGGATTGCTTAGCTTATTTCATTAATCCTTGGTTTAATTAAATTTTTTACGGTTAATTGATATTTTCATTTTATTTAATTATAAATATTTTATTGGTTAAATGTTAAATCTGTTTGGACAATTAATAATAGACGATTGAATTGGAACATGCTGAACCTGGTTGTCTTTTCCGCTTGTCAATTTACTCCGACAAGTCTCTAGACTTTTTTGTAATATTGACATTTTTTATAATATAAAATGCTACCCACATATAATCATATTCATGTGTTTAAACTTCTAGATTACTTTACAATAGACCTAAAGTATGAAAAATTTTATCGATTGTTTTTCTCGTTATGTTAATATTTTATGTATAAATCAACCGACACGTCGGCAATGAGCCACCACGTGTGCTTTGTGTTCGTGTTTGGAAGCAAAGTAACTCAACAACTCATAGTTGCTCTTCTGCCTGAACATGAGCCAAATTTCGTCTAGCCAAACAAGTTATAAAAATATGTCGTTCTTGTTTTGATTAATTTTTTAGTCTCGCTGTCGCACTTTCCTGGCAAGAAGGATTCTCTTGTACATGTGGATTGCAATTATAACAAAAATTATAGTACTGTCAGTTATTGTCATTATCATCTTCATGATTACATCTTGTAAATAAATATTTGCTAATTTTTATATTGAGTATAAAAATATTTCAGAATAAACATGTCAAACAAACGCGGTTTAAACGTCAATCTGTCTAGGTAAAGTTTTTCTTTCTCACGAACGTAATTAGTTAAGAAAAAACGAGTTAGTCACAACTTGTCGATATGGTACCTATTGGCAACTTTAACTACTTAGGCTAGTTATATTCTGATGCTGTGGGAGACACCGTACAGTTTTGATAGTGCTGGTGATAGAATTATATATTGCGTATAATTTCCGTATCTCGCGAAGATATGTTCGATAGCTATTTGATGCTTTAGTATCAAATGTAAAATATTTAATTTTTATACGAATTAAAATACGAACAAAATAAATGTACCCTGCATTGGGTAAGAATTTGTAAATAAAAATATAATGTAAATTAAAAATATTTAAGAAAATATAAATATTTGACAATTTTAATGTTAAAGCTCAAAATTGATAGACTATGGTTCGTGTTTATTATAGATATATTAATTAAGAAAATAAGAAAAAAAATTGTCTTTATAATGAATAAACTAATTAAAAAATTAATCTGATATAAGATATGTTAAATTACAAGTCCCTTGTAAATTTTAGAAATTAGTAATGACGTATGTGAAATGAAGAAAAGCATTAGGATCTTAATTTCGATGCATGTTGTATTCCTCTCCTGGTCAACACAGATAAAAAATTGTTTGATGGACATGTTATACCAATCTATGTTATGTATATTGAATTGAGTATTGATATGCTCTAAAAAGTAGGTGGTGTGTCCAATTTTACATTTGAATGAACCAGGTAGAGAGAAAGACTTGTATATGGCGTTGTCCAATTATAATAATGAATGGCCTTTACTTGTTGTGGTGTAGAACCTTTTGTATTTTTATTCAAAGCAAGTCGAAAGAAAGAAGAGATATTTTATAAAATAAAGAAAGGACAGAGAGGAGCGAGAAGGCAGCACCAAGGCACCGACACTTTTGCTAGGTAGCCAACGTCCAACATCTGAAATGACAGGTCCATTATTCTTTTTCTTTTATAAAAAAAAATAAAGAGAATGAAACAAAGCACATCCCATTTTTCAGTTTTGTGCCTTAACTCTTAATTGAGTAGTAGCTAGTAGTGGCAGGGTTGCAGTTATAGGAAAGAAAGCATTGATGCCAAGTTCGTACCAAAGAAGAACAAAAGAGAGGTTGTAATGAAATTGAAGTGAAATTGGTGCTAGTGCTAGGCTGGACTTCATAGATTCAACATGTCAAATATCTTTGCCCGACATTGTGTCCCAATTTTCTCTTTACTCTTTTAGATTTGGTATGGTATGTGTATAGTGTATAGTGTATAGTGTATAGTGTATAGTGTTTAGTGTATAGTGTTTAGTGTTTAGTGTTTAGTGTTTAGTGTTTAGTGTTTAGTGAATAGTGTTTAGAGCATCGTGTGGTTCACAGTTCACTTTCCACCCAACACAAGCGAACAGATTGCCAGCTGTTATCTCTTGTTCTTCATGGGCCCACACTAAATTATGATATTGGAAATTGCTCGGTTGTCCCTGGCCCCACCTTCCTTCACATGCTTTTTAACGTGGCTTGTTGTTATTACAAGACCATCGACTAACCCAATTATGACTTTTGCAATTAGCTCAACTTGCCTTTTCCATAATACACACCTTATTTTTCACCTCATGTCAATTTTGAAGGGTATTTTCTTATTTACATTATTAAGGATTTACTTATTTTAATATTACCCTATGTTATGTCAAATGATTAAAACTTTTATTGAAGTAAAAAAATTTATCATCACATATATCATGCTTAAACCACAAATCAAATTCAAATTCAATAATTATTAAACAGTGCTTCTTCGTCTTCTTTTTATTAACTCTTTCTTTTGGTTGTTTTATTATAAAGGGAAAGCCGTACTGGCTTTAAGATTTTCTTCTCTTTTGTTTCCGAAGGAAAATTACCATTATTATCTTTTTGCGTTTCCATAACCATTCACGTTGGAGATAGCCACACATTTGTTAACATTAGCATTTCATTTATTGAAATTTTGCATCGACAAACGAATAACATATTAATTAAGGTGGGATGAAGCTATCAATCCACCCCATTTTATGAACCAAAATCTCTGTTCTTCCTGGTGCCGTGCCTTTGTGTAAATATTTTTTTTCCTTGATTAATTAAAATTTATTATAGATACGACTTTTATATTTATTATTATAAAAATTACTGATTTTTAATTATATGAAAATTTATGTTTGAAAGACCTTCTAAGTAAATTTATACCATTAGTGTATTTCAATTATATTTATGTTTTACTTTTTTCTTGTAAAAAATACATTATATACATAGAGAGAGACTTTACTCTTACAAAATGTTGTAGATAAAGAAATACAACATATGTATATATATAATTAATTTTTAAGTTTAATGACCACAAAATATGTTATATAATAATAATTAGATGCTTTGTTTGTCTCTATTAATATAATTTCTGTTTAACCAACACAGATTTTTACTTTGTTTATTTTCCTTTTTTATTGTAAACTTCCTCGATTTTTTTAAAATTTTATTTGCACATTCTCTGATTTTGTATCAAGTTGTAAATCAACTCTCTTAATCTATCAACTACTAATAGGTTAAACTAAGTTATATATTTTTTTACTTCTTAAAAAAAAAAAAAAGTTGAATTGAGTTAACTCGTTTTTAAAATAATCCGTGACAAGCTAACATAAAAAAACGGGGTAATGTACCAAAAAAATCAGCAACGTACCAAAATAATCAACGGGGTGGCTCCCTTGTCTCTCTGTCTCTCTCTTTTCTTTTTATGATGCCGTAGAATACCTTAATGAAACTTAAAGAACAAATGCTTATTTTAGTCATTCAATATGTAACATGTGATGAAGTTACGTTAATCGTTTATTTGTCGAGGACATGAAAATATAATAACTAACGTCACGTGGTCTCTTATTTTAAGGATCAATTTAGCATTATGTTTTTTAGTATATGTTTGGAGCATCATAATAGCATTTACATCGACTTTAAATTAAGAGGGTACTGGCAAATACATCGTGTAATGCACACTTATATCTCAATTTACGTAAATTTCAAAAAATATATAACAAAGTAAAAGGTATGGAAATATATAAGAAATATATGATTAAGTTAAATAAATAATTCAAAAGGCTTAGATTTGATCAAATCTGCGAATTTAAAAACATTAAAAAATGATTAGGAAGTGTGAGAGAATTATATTTGAGATGAAAAAAGTCGTATACTATAAACTTAAGTGTTTTTTTAATAAAGTGGAAGAATGAGGAAGCACTACTTTTTTTTGGTGAAAGTGTTTATTTTAGAAACGTGGAAATGCCTCTCTTTGAATCTTCTTATTTTTTGTCCCACGATGACTCCATTGTTACTAAATGTTATTTTTTATATTTTTCAAAAATTTAAGTATTGATTAATTTTAAAATTATCTTTATCTTAAAATGTTATTCTCTCAAATTTTATTGTCTATAACAAGTTTGTTCGCTTCAAATCTCTAACATTTACACCTTAAAAATCATTTCTTTATTTTTTTTAAATGCCTTTATTTTATAAATTCAAACTTCTTTTTTTTCTATTTATTTATTGAAATTACATATATTTATTGTTTAACATAATTGTTTGTATATTTTAAATTTTTTATTTAAATTTAAACATTATTTTTATAGTACATTTGTCAGTTTTAATATAAAAGGGAATATTTTTAAAAAAATAGAGCTAAGATTAGAAAGGATAAAAACAAAAAATATATTAAAGGATTTTGAAAATAATTAATAATTAATAGTTATAAAAATACATAAAACGAGTGTAAAATAATAACAAAACTATAAGAAAAATGTGGTAAAATAAGATATATATTCACATTCAAGAATAGTGACTTAGTTTTACAATATAAAAATAACGAGTAAAAAAACTGAAATAACGACCACCATAAAAAAAAAAACTTAAATAACGAGTTTTTTTTTTTTTTTTCTATCATTCTTTAGAGTCTTTTACCCAGTAGATGAAAGGTTAAACATTGAATTTTGAAACGATAAATTTTGCCAACATTTTTATTTTCACACGTACAATAAGCTTTGAGAACACTTGTATAAGTGTTTAAAATCCATTTTTCTCACTTATTAGTTTCAATTTCAATGTAAGTACTATTATATAAAAAATAAATTAAATAATCTTCTCATTATGGATGTGACTTGGTTAATAATATACATTAAATTTGTAAGAAAGAATTTGTGTATGATTCTCGCAAAAGAAATATTTTTAAAAAGAGATTATACTTTAACATACACGTGTTAAGTGAATATCACACATACTTTTCAATATTTATGAGTATTTATGAAAATTTATTAAAAATAAAAGATAAATTAAAATATTTAAAATTAGTTTATTTATAATTTTTTTTATAAATTATTTAAAAGGTAAGCTAAAATTATTTATATATTATTTACAGTTACTTTACATAATTATACTAATCAATATACTTCTGTATAAATATTAAATTTAAAATTAAAATACTTCAGTCTCATACCACCAAACATGTAATTCAACTGACGTGCGTATCAATTAATTTGAAGTTATTTTAACTTAACGAAAGATATAGAATTTTATTATGCAAATGTGTTAAATTCTTAGAATGAAAAATTTATTGTTTATGATGATCTTACTTAATTTAAATAAGATTATTTCAAGTGAAAGATATTTATTACTATCAATCTCTTAAATTAAAAAAAATGTCAATAAAATTAAAATAATTTAGTTTTAAAAGAGAATAAAAATTAAAGTTGTTTTTGTTAGAATGAGATAGAATAAAAAATATTTAAATTAAAGTTATTTGATATGTAAAAGATAATATTAAATAAAATTATATTATTACTGTTTTATAATATAATTAATAATTATTATGTTACAGTAATTTTTATTAATAATTTATTGTTATATTGATTATACATATAATAGATACCGTGCATATATTGTAATTTTTTTTTGAAATATGTGTTTTACTATTATTTTCTTTTCACATTTGCAAAGTAAAATTTGAAGGTGGAATTCGCATATTTTTTTAAAAAAATTATTTGATTTTACTATGTGGAACACACACATTTTCACTCTAGTTTTTTTTTTCTCCTTTTCTTCTATTGTGTCAAATAAAGATTAAAGTCTAAACATAAATCAATAAAATAAAATATTTTAATTTTATTTATTTAAATGAACACACTTAATAATTTTATTATAACAGATATTTAACGAATATTTACGAGACAAACACCTCAATACCTGTTGTTATATCTTTTTATTAATACATGTTTATATATAATATATTTTTATGTATAAATAATTCACAGGCATCAATTTAACTATTCATTTTTTATTTGTGAATATTTGTAAGTATGATCATTTTCATCATTCACATATATTTGATTTTATCAAAGACCAATGTGTCAGCAATGTTATTTATTGTGAAATACTTTTTTGCCACTTCATTCAATATCAATTTAGGTTTTTTTTTTTTTCACTTCACAATATTAAAAATCATCAAATTTACTCTCCTGATTAGTGTCTCTCAAAACCTTCTTTTTGTACATGCCCAAAATACCTTAAATGAATTTTTAACATGTTTTTTTTTTAAATATTACCACATTGATCTTCCTTATATAAAATAATTTTGTATAATATATTTTTTTATAAATCACACACTCATTTTAACATTTTTATTTATATTGTTCATCTTTTTCTCTTGTTGACCATATAGCTCATTATTTATCATTATAAAATATAATAAAATATACAATAATATTAACATTAAAATCGATAGGTACACCATAAATAATTTTTAATATTTTTTTTTCATTATAGTCGTATTGCAGTAATATGGATCTCCACCTATTTTTTACTCTACTCTAGAACAATTTGTTATACTTCTTTAAATATTTCAAAAAAAATTCTTTTACAACAAGCTTTAATTTTACTTATGTTACATAAGCATTGATGATCTTATGTGTAACAATAAAATTTACCTCTAATTCTTTACACATCATCCAGCACACATTCCTTCAAATTTTTGTTCACAATTATTTTTCACCGCATTTCCTGTAATTATTTTCTTCTATACTAAATATTAAATCATATAATATACTGTTATTAACTTTTTCTAGAACTTATTTAGTCTTTTGTAAGCACGTAAAGTTATTCCTCCTTTGAATTATGATATCCATCATTCTTATAAATTTATTAGTCAAAGTACAAATATTTTAAATAACAAACCTAATAAAACATTTTAAGTTAACTTATTTATCCACATTTATCTAAAAAAAAGTGTGAGTACTATTGCTCATTTAATATTAGATTTAGATGTCAACGTAGTGCCTATAAATTGTTTGACACTGTACTTAAGTGACACAATGCGCTGTGTTTTAATAATGACCTAACAAAAATCTATCACGAGTTATGTTGAAAAACTCGTAAACAGAGAAAAATCGTCAACGTTACAAAATAATAACTTTTAATTAACTAACAATACGATTTTACTTTTACGCGTCCCAAAATTATATTCTATGTATATTATTTTATGCTTTTAGTGATAATTTATAAAATTGAAAAGACTATTAATAATGATATTTGGTTATTATTTTTAATATAATTTTGAAAGAAGATATGCGATTATTTCCATGCAAAATTACTGAATTTAATTAGAACACAGCAACAGTATGTATAATTTTTTTATACTATAGTCTAATCATCAATGACATATATGTTATTTTTTAATATATTTTTTTAATAATTATTTTAAAAATGACATCTAAATTAAATAATTTTTAGTTATCTGAAAACATAGATTTTTTTACACTACAGTGCATTAAAATTGATTTTATTTCCATCAAGATAACCCTTTTATAAATTTGATATAGTATTAAATTACAAATTTGATATAATATTCTTATGAGTGGTATTAGGAAAATTTAATGGATGTAGGTTATATGCAGAGTTGTGGCGCTCACTTTAAAGCGGGGACGCCTTTAAGCCTTTACTTTACGGGATTAGTAAAAAAAAATAAAAATGTATTAATTAGGATTGTTAATTTGTTAGGAAATAAACATAAAGTGCCTAAATACGGTGCATATTCTAATGTTTTAAACTAATAAAATAAAAGTACAGATAATACTAATTGGTGGCACTACTACGAAGGTAATCATACGCAAATCACGATCACAGTTGTTTTTACGTGACGTGGACTAGCTTTCATAAATCGACGAAAACGACGTTTTTTTAATTTATTATTCTATTAAAATATCACCACCGACAGCGGATGCTGCCCATGTGGCATAAAAGTCGTAACAATTATTCTAATAAAAAGGCTAAGAACAAAACAAAATAATAACAAATTAAGCATCTATTATCTTATTCTTTTAGACTAACCAACAACACATTTTTTTCATACTAAATTCAATCATTGTTTTACACAAACACTTTTCTTCATTCTTATTTATAATAAGAAATATTATCACAATACAATTAAAGACTTAAATAATGTATATTATTTTATTATATTGCATAATTATTTAAAACATTAATATTCTTTTTAATTTTGAAAATATTAAATACTTATAGTTTTATATTATGTTTTAATTTTAATTCCTTAACTTATAATTATAAATGGTGTGTTTTGGTCAGCAAGCACAGCTGGAAATTATGTGTAATTTGTTATTGACTCGAAGTCAGATGAGAATGGTTGAATAGAGAATGGGAGGAACAATTATGGATGGGTTGGCTAACCCACGTTACAGGTTAAAACTTAAAACAACTAATAACTAAAAAATTAAGAATTAAGCCAGTGGACCCAAAGTCAATCAAATATAGATCTAACCACCCAGACCCTTCTCTCACACACAATATATGTAAAATATAATATATATATATATATATATATATATTCTATACATTTTGTTCCA
>JAMLFT010008376.1:0-13762 GCA_026544285.1 Pachyrhizus erosus | reverse complement strand
TATCATAAAATTAATATTTTCCAATTCTTTAATTATTCTAAAAATCCTATAAATCCTTTTATATTTTTCTTTTTTTATTCCTATCTTTTCATTCATCAAAATATTTATATATTTTTATAAATCTATTTTATTATAATTAGTTTATTTTAATATATTTATAAAATATTATTTTATATTCCAAATATTTAGAATATTAAATTGTCCCCTTCCTACTTCTATTTATTTTTCTACTTTAATATATACATTTTTGTAAGTCTTTATTTTTATTTAATATCTATTTTATCCCATTATCTTCTATAAACTAAATTGTTAAAATTTTCTTTTACATGTATTTATTCATTTTGTCTTTTATTCATTTACTTAAAGTTGTTTCATCTAAAACTTCTTGAAATTATGTTATCATTTATTTCAATTTGATTTATAAATAATAGTTATAATAATATATTTTGAATTTCAATATATCTATCATCACAAAATTTTTAAAAAATAAATTATGATTCAATTTCAAAGATCTTTTATTTATTCTATTGCTATTTTGCTTAATTTAAACTACGATATTATTTGTAGATTTAAACAAGATGATACAGTATGTATTGTGTAATTTTTTAAAAAGTTCGTTCTTACTCAATTTAAATTCAAATTACATGGAACTTTTTCCCATTATTCATTTAGCTAAATTTTTAAAAAAAGAAAATCAAATTTCTTGTCCAAATTCATTATGAAATAATTCAGTTTGAAATTCCAAGTTTTAGCTAAAAATAATAGTTTTGATTTTCTCAAGGACGTCCGTTATTTCATGATTTAAATCCGAATTGGACGAGACTTTTTCCAGTATACACATAATTTAATTTTCTAATAAAACAACCAATTTATTTGTCCAAATTCATTCTCATTTAATGCAATTAAAATTTCAAATTTTAGCTCATAAAAATAGTTTTATTTTTCTAAAAAATGTTCATTCTCTCAATTTGAATCCAAATTTGATGAAACTTTTTGATTATTCAAAAAATTTGATTTTTTAACAAAACCACCAGATTTCTTGCCCAAATTCATTCTCAGTTACTACAATTTTAAATTTTGCGTTCCAGCTTATTCAATTTCAAAAACAGAGGATTTATTATTCTTTTTGAAACAGTAAATCTCCTTTCTTTTAATCTTACTTGTATCCCCTTAATTCTTATAATATATTGATGTCTAAAATTCTATTTGGGCTTTAAAAACTCAGTCATAACAATTTAATTAAAAGGGTGAGCTGTTGGAAAACAGTTTTCCCGTTTTTGTTCAAAGGTCATCGCAAAACATGTTTATACCTTCATAATTCCTACTCTTAAATTCATCAAAGTTTACCCAACTATTAATCACACATAATAAGCGTTATTTCAGTTACATTTGAGTCATTTAAACCACGATCCAGCTCCAATAAAAAAAATTAAGTTAATATTTTATTTCTTTTCCAGAAAAATGGTTAATAGGAATATTAATTTCAAATTTTTCCAGTTCATTCCCAATGCATTCCCCACTCTTTTTAGGTGCTGTAAAGCTTCAAAAACACAATTAACAAACTCATGGTTTTTCCCAAAAATTCTTCCAGTTCTTGTACTAACGAAAAACAAAATTTTTTATAACGTCTATGCTTCTATTTTTCATCATCAAAACAGAAGACTTCCAGCAACCTTTAACACATTTGGGGCCTCTCCTTTAAGCCTCCACATAGAATATATCCAACCGTAAAACACAACAAGATAATATACATTCAACCTCAAATGATATAAGCAATAAAATCATCAAAACACAATTGCACACAGATAAAAAGATAAGTGACGCACAACAACAACACTAAACTGTTTTAAAACAGTTTTTGGCAACTAGAGAAGTATCATTCAAAGAAGTTAGCATTAGGATACTTTTTCCTTCCTAAATCAAGTAGAAAAATGACTAGAGAGGGTGAGAAAGACTCCTCCTTACCTATCTTTGATAGGTCCAGCAGCTGACCTTACTCCTTGTGTTCCTTCTAATACCTGGTGTAGGTGAAAGGAGGCTGGGTTTGGTTTGAAACAAGCAAGGAGTAAGGGAGAGGAAGCTGGTCCAATATGTGAGAGTGAGGGAGAGGACAAGCAATGGAATAAAAATTTTTTTGTTGCACAATGGTCCTAGTAGGGTCTAATAGAATAAAATGGCCCTTATATAGGGTCCCTTCTAGGTCTTTGTAACATCCTATTTTAAAAATAAACAAACTATATTTAGAAAAAATAGTCTTGAATTAGAAATTTACCTTTTACACTAAAAATATTTTAGTTTAATTCAATTAAAGTTCAGAATTTTAAATTTTATGAGAAGTATTATTCAAAGAGATAATATAAAGAGAAGTTATAATTAGTTAAGATGAAAGAAATTAGTTCAGATGATAGATGTTGAGTCTAATAGTTTAGATAAATTAAAAAATAATCAATATAAATACATAAGAATATTGTGATTTTGGGATAGAAAATAGATTTAGAAAATTTTAAATGAAATAGAAATAAAAGAAGAGGAATATAAATAAGAAAATAAAACTTTAAGAATAATAAACTGAATTTAGAAGTAAGAAAATGAATTTTAATTAAATAAATGTAAATATATAAATAGTCAAATAAGTTAAAATAAATAGATTTATAAAAATAAATAAATATTTTGAGGAAGAAAAATATAAACTAATTTATAGGATTTTTAGAAAAAATAAAAAATAAAAAATAATAATTTTAAAACTAGACCCCTTGAAGGAGAGGAGAAGGTGTTGCCAACTAGGTAGCTCATAGCATTTAGAGGAATCACTAAAGATACATATACTAATATTAGTAAAAAAGGGTAGTTAAAAAATGAAAATAGAAAAAAAAAATACAGTGTAACATCCTATTTTTGAAATAATGAAATTATAAATTTAAATTGGGAAGTTTGCCTATTTTCCTTTTTCATATTTTAATTTAGCTAAAATAGGTTTTAGAAATTTATTTTCTACGAAAAGAAAATTTACCTAGAGAATAATATTTAGAAAAAAAGGGAAAAAAAAGAAAATTTAGTTAGTTAAGAATTAAATAAAAAATAATAATATATCAATCAAAACTTCAAATACAAAATAGATTTATGATATTTTAAATAAAATAAAAATACAGGAAGGGAAGAATAAAAATTAGAAGTCAAAATATAAATTTTTAGAAAATAAAAAAATAAATTTTTAGGAATTTAATATGGATAAATAAATATTTTTAGATAAATAAATAAATTTTATCAAATAAAATAAATAATTGGGAAAAAAAATTTAAATCAATTAAAGAAAAATATAAATAAGTTTATAGGATTTTTGAAAAAATTTAAAAATTAAAACTAGAATTATTTAAAATTAAGATAAAAAATTAAAAGAAAAAGAAAAAGAAAACAGAAAACAAAATAAAAAGAAAAAAAAATAAAAGAAAAGGGGGAAGGGGCAGGGTTGGGTTTGAACCCATGCCTTGTAGGAGCCGAGAAGAAGGGAAGGAACTTGCCAACTGAGCTACCCGTTATAAGTAGCCAAATAATGACCCAAATAATATAAGAGGTAAAAGTGTTGGGTTAAATAAAAATAAAACTAGAAATGTGAAAAGGAGTGTGGGACGGATTCAGAGGAAGACAGGTGGAGGTCGAAGGTAAGTTAGTGAAAGCAGGGTTTACCATTTGACTGCTAGACCTATCACTGTTTATTTTTACGAATTAAATCTACTCAACCTTTCCCAAAAATGTAAATCTACTCAACCTTTCCCAGCACCTTGTCACCTCCTTCAACCTCGAGACAATTTCTATAATCTTGTCGTCCTGCGCTTCTACCACCCTACTCTTGCATCAGATGGCTAGCCCATGACCTACAATTTAATTTGGCACGAAGTAAGGGGCAGAAACTCATTATAAAAATCAAATCGAATCAAAGAAGGGAAAATAAAAAACACTAGATCAATCAAACTCGCCCCGAATTTGACTCTAAAATCCTCTATTCGTTGCACGAATAGCTTCATCCCACTCTAAGCTTCCTCTTGGTTCCTTTTCATTGAAGAAAAGGAGACATAATTGCAAATTCACTTGGACATTGGAGCTTCGCTGGAAAAGCTCAAAATTTTGAATTCAAATGATTTGATTCTTCTTTTTAAGTCATTTTGGTGAAAATTTAAGCTGTAAAAGCTTTGTTGGAAGCATTCAAACTATTCTAGCCACAAAGTTTTCGAGAATTGAAGGAAAGAGTCAAGAATTGTTCAAGAACAAAAGCTACATTTTCTGTTCTTGTTTTGTGACTCAAAAGGACTTAATCCCAAGTAAAAATAGTGAAAAATTACTTTAATTCAACTAGAAAAGATTTGAATTTTATGAAATAAACTTAGAATAAAAAGGAAGAAAGGAATGGAAAAATGTAAACCATTTTTTGGGCGCCAAAGACCTCTGGTTTAGAGGTTGAAGAAGAAAGATGGTCAAAAGACCATTTTGCCCTTGAGGCAGCAAAATTACCAAAATACCCTTGACCCTAAAGTTTTGAAATGTATGCTATTTTTCCTACCCAAAATTCTTGAAAATAATTTCAGAGGATACCTCTACCCAATACTTAAGCTTTAAAGACAAATTTCTTAAAAGTTGAATGTAAAAATTAAATCATATTTTCTAAAATTACCAAAATCCCCTAAGTAAGAAAATTTGTAATTTTGAATTGTTTATTCAATAAATTAAGGGAAATATGGTTAGAACTATTTTATGTAATAAACTAGAATATTTTTTCATTTTTAGAAAATTAAAAATCCTTTGAAATAAATTTTTATCCTAGAATGACCGAAATTTCCCTATGTTATAAAATAAAAAGTTTGCCATTGTTTGGTCATTCTAAGTTCAGGAAAAAAATAGTCTAAGCACTCTCTAGTCTTGTTGGAAATCTTATAACAATTTATGAGTAGAAATGTGAAGGGAAAATCATTATAAGAACAAATTTTATAAAATGACCAAAATACCCCTCTTTAGAGAAATTACTAAAATACCCTTTTTCAGTGAAAGTTTCCAAACTAGGACAAATAGAGATTCAAAACATTCTATATTTACTTATTTCATATAAATATAAAGATAGGTAGAAATTTTGAAAGAAAAATATAAAATAACCATTTTGCCCCTATCTTGCTATTTTAATATAATGAATATTATTGGTTGTTGTGATCATTGAATATGCTTTTAAATGTATTGAATTGATGATGTAAATATGATTTCATACTTCTACTACTAATAGGAGGTAAGTATTCATGATAGCTGTTCACATGAGATAGTAAGCTTCTGAAATA
Source organism: Pachyrhizus erosus (assembly GCA_026544285.1). Taxonomy (NCBI): domain Eukaryota; kingdom Viridiplantae; phylum Streptophyta; class Magnoliopsida; order Fabales; family Fabaceae; genus Pachyrhizus; species Pachyrhizus erosus. The sequence goes on along the minus strand of JAMLFT010008376.1, from coordinate 8,444 downwards.
ACCCTAGGGTAGAATATGAACTGAGAAATTCTCAAACAATGTTATTTATTGAATAATTTGCAAAGAAAGAATTAGATGTAAGTGATATCCATAGATATCTTGAAATATATGATTAGTACCAAGACATAAAGAAAAGTAGAGTTGACAGATGAAATAAGGAAGGTAGATTGAACTGAAAACCCTAAACAAGTGAGAACTAAGAATGGGGAATGCAAAGGTTGACCACAGAAGGTACCTAAGGAATGTACACAGGCTCTAGTGAGATCTTGGGGGTAGATAAGGTGTCAAGTTGTGAATCGCTTAGAGTTAAGAGGGTGTCATAAAACCGACTTGGTGTCCCCGACAAAGCGGAGCATTACCAAGATTCAGTTGAGAGTATCTTATCGAGTACTAGACAAGATATGTACTCCCGATTATCAACCTAAGATTGTAAATTTGATTATTTATTGACACACTCGTGTAAGTCCTCTAAGAGATAGTAGCACTGGAGGTAACGAACGGTCCTAACCCAAGTAGAATCCCTAATTAGGCACGTTACAGTACGATGAGAGTTATGATAGTTAGAAATCCACTAATCTATATGTGTGTGTGTGTTTGCCTAAGCATAGATGACTCATTCCTATAACCCCCATATTTCTCAAACACAGATGGCAGATGAGTTTCAACCGCTGTTTTGCCTGACCATAATACCTTTAGAGGAGAGATGAATGTATGACAGAGTTTAGAAAGATGATACGTTCATGGGATATGTCTGGTTTGCCTTTAGGCCTACTAATATCGTTGTCCCATGGCAATTTCATCACGTAGATTTACTGGTGGTTCTATCCTAGACTCTGCCTCCTAGATTCATTGGTGTTCCCACAACACGACAACGACCTTAGACTCCTTAACGCCCACAATCCTCCATTGGATTAGTCATAGCCAACAATCTAGACAGAAGGGAAGATACTTAAGAAGAAGAAGATCCTTCTAAAAGATATGATTAGATAAATTAGATATGGAAAGCTATCATAGATGTTATCTTGTTTTTGTTACTAAGTACATTGTTAAAATGTAATAATAATTTTACGTATGACTTTAACTGTCTTGTATAATTAAGTTGACAATATTCTGAATAACGTTATGTGAAATGTAATGTTCTGTCAAATTGTAATTCTCCTGACGAGTTTAGATTTTAAAGTTTACTTGAGGTAAAGTTACTCGAATGTAATTTCTTAAAAATTAAAAGTGAATAAAAAGGGGTCTTACACACAGCGGAGGCTTGAGGCCAAGACCTAGCATAAGGGTCTAGTGCCTTAACCACTGGACCGTAGTGCTTTTGATGCTTAAACGCACCTTTAGTATATATGAACTATGTAAAGCTACCTAAGCGTATGAGAGGTGACCACATCATTCTCCCTTATGCCCTACAAAGTCATCTCCTTCTTTGAGCTGTAACTTCTGCAAACTGCCTTTCTCCCTCGAGCTCTAATATGCCTACGTTAGCCCTAATGCCTTATAACCTAGCTGACGCCTTCGCCTTCTCCCATCCTTCGCGAGTTTAATAAACCAAAAATCATGCTCAGATGCTCTATATATATCTAAGGGTCATGGGTGAAAGAGAGGAAGAAAACAAGGAAAAATTCTATCGATTCCCCACAAATTTGTACTCTTATTCTCCAACTTCCTTCATAAAAAATTTCTATTTCAATTAAGCTTTCTTTCAGTCCATTTAATTATGCAAAAGAAGGGAAGAATTAGAAAAGAGCAACTCCATTGAAGCTTCGCTAGAGAAATAAAAAAAGTCGCCAAAAATTGGAATTTCAAGTAGGAGGACCCTCTATTCTTCCGTTTTCTTTAAGAATTCAATTCCTAGGTACCTTAATCGTACTTCTAAGCCAATTTATGTTTGAAATCATGTGTGACTGATTAAATCCAAAAAAAACAATTTTGCTGTGTAATTTCGAATTCAGAATTATAAATTGTTGGATATATATTAAATTTTAATAAAATAATCGAAAGACGCTGATTGGGGAAAGGATGAAAAAAAATCAGAGGAAAAATTGGGACTAATTAGAGGAAGAAATTTTGGAACAAAAATGGAAAATACAAGCAAAAGAAGAAGAGGACAATACAGGTGTGAAAGGTATGAGTGCAATGTAAAAAGTAGAACAGGGGGTGTCAAAATAGTAATATAAGGAGAGGGTGAGGATAATGTATAGGCAGTTCAAACAAAGGTGAGGTTAGAGCAAATAGTAAGGTGGAAAAGGGGGTGTGAATAGAAAAAAATAAAAGTAAAAATTATCATTTAATTTTAATAAAAATAAGCTAATTATGATAGAAAATGTATAGATATATAGCCATGAAGAAAAGAATGAGAGAAAGAAAATAAGAAAAGAACATAAAGATAAAAATGTTGGAAAAGATGATTTTACCCCTTTTTGATTGTAATCTTTGTTATATTACTTGTAATTTTATTTAACAATGTTCTTTTACTGGCTCTACTAATAATAAAGAAATTTGTATGATATTCGCAACTGTCTCAAGTAGACATTAAATTACCTAAATAACCCTAAGGTAAAAGATGAGTTATGAGAATGTGATAGTTGGGAGAATTACCCAGACAAAAGTTGAGTAAAACTTGTATTGGTCATTTAAAGTGAGAATGAAAGAAGATTACTACAAGACTATACCATTGAATTCGAAATTAGTACCAGAGAAAAATTGACAAATGGAGAAGAGAAAAGTAGAATGAATCAATTCCCTAACGAGTGAGAATTAAGAATGGAGATTGCATGGGTTGATCACAGAAGGTACCTAAGGAATGTATGCAGGCTTTGGTGTGTTCTTGGGGTTAGATAAGATGTCAAATTGTGAACCGCTTAGATTGAAGAGGGTGTCACGGAACTGGCTTGGCATCCCCGACAAAGCAGAGCATTATCAAGATTTGGTTGAGAGTATATTGGGCCAAGTACCACACAGGATATGTACTCTTGATCATGAATCCAAAATGCAGATTTGAACTATTATTGACGTGCTTGTGTAAGTCCTCTTGAAGCTAATAATATTGGAGGCTACGAAGGGCACTAAAACAAGTAGAATCCCTAACGTTACGGTGAAATGATAGTATATGATAGTTAGAAATTATATGTACTTGTATGTGAATGCTTAAAGATAGATGACTCACTCCTATAATCCTCAACATTTTAGATACAAATGACAAACAAATTTCATCCCCTATTCCACATGACGATCATATCCTTGGTGGGTCGATGGACTAATGCTCTGACGAGTGAAAATGATACCTACATAGGCTATGTAAGATTTATATTTAAGTCCTACAATGTCATAGCCCCATAGCAGTTCTACCGTATAGACATTCCAATTCTCTTAACACAGACCTCCCCACCTAGATACACTAGGGTTCCACCAGACATTCCTGCAGCTCCCTGACGTGCCTAAACCCCTCCATGCCAACACTCCTCTACAGGCTCAACCCTAGTCAAAGAAAAATGGTCATGAAGGAAGAGAGGAATCATTTGAGGAAAAAGATCCCTCAGAGTGTTCTGATTGAGAATTTCTAAAAAGGAGATAGGAGTTGTTGATCTTTTGAGACTATCTGTTATTAGAATGATGTACTACTGTATACCTAACAGATATTTTGGAAATGTAATACTTACAGTTCTATTTCATCTTCTCATATATGTTAACTTGAGTTTTATAATTAATTTCAAGTTGTTCGAACCTTATGATGATATTTAGGTTTCCTCCAATTGTAACCCCTGGAAAATTTTAGTTTTAAAATTTATTTGAAATAAAATACCTAGAAAGACTTCCTCAAATTAAAATCAATAGAAAAGAGCGTTACAGTCTTGACCTACCCTTAAGGTAGGTTTGACCCACTTAATTAGTCTATAATTAGGATTAGGCTTTGGGTTAGTTTTAGTTAACTTGTCTCTATCTTTCTAGACACTCTAGGTTTTTAATCACTAAAATTAACTTAAGCTTAGTTAATATTAATTAACTTAATTTCTCTAACAATAGGTTAACTAAGGTCAACATTAGCATTTCTCTCTTCATTAATGAGTTAACTAAGGTCAACATTAGCATTTAATCTTAATTAATTTATAAATTTTGAATTTTTTCTTATCTAAAATTTCATGAGACTTATTTATCACTAAATTACTTGAAGTTTTATCTTTCTTTATAAAATTTTATTTATTTTGAATTAGGAAAAAATTTATTATTTCATAGCTAATTATTGAAGAGAGATATTAATTAGCTTTAATTAATGAATTTCCTAATTTAATAAAATTGAGGGTGTTACAATAACTAATATAATTTTTTCAATATTTGTATACTACTTATTGTATTATATTAAAGTTTTTAAAATATTATTTAGTTATTACTGATTAAACTATGGTTGAGTCATCAAAACTTAAATCGATGTTAGCTTTATAGATTTAGTAACTAGTTCAGTTTTAAAAATATTGATGTATGATATATCACCAAGCCTTAAAATTAAGCAATGTGAAATTCAAATTTAAATTTATTAAGATTACTATCTTTAAACACACACACACACACACACATATTATGAAAGTTGGAATTCATAGTTAACTCAAATTGAAAAGAAATCTCAACCGGTAATATCAATGGCAGATTATAGTGAAAGGTCAAAATTCTACCATATAATCACGCCATTGTGGCCTATGGTTCCACCATAGTGGGCCTACCTTCACAAATGGCCTATGGTAGTTGGCAAAAAAATCGCCATGCCATTCTACCATGGTGCCACCATTTAACAATAGTGATCTCAACTATGTTGGCACTCTAGATCCTAAAATTCATTTGCCACATTCCTATTCATTAATAGTCAAATGAGGGAGACATAAACACATGGGGCACTAGAATGAAAAAATATATTTCTTTTAATTTGAATATAAATAGAGTAAATAATAAGAAAATCATACTTTTTAAGATTCTATAAAAAAAAAAAATAGAAGTGGATTATTAATGAACTTGTTTTTATCTTTTTGCTAACAAAAATATAATCAAGTTTCATGATTAATGTGGTGGTAAGTTTTTTGGAATGAGGCAAGAAGTTTTTGCATATTAACCATTCATTTCTTTTTAAACACATTTAAAATTGCATGTCCTTCAAGCTTCAATCTTTTTATCCTTCACAATGATATCATAAGGAAAATTTTCCATTACTCTTCATAATAAAATGAGGTAACCATATATAGAAATATTCTTATGAGAAAAATTGATTGAAGTTATACTCAAGTAGTATATAAATGAACTTGACTATGACAATAATATATACTCATGGAAATAGATGCCCAATGTCATTGTTGAAATCTTGAGGCTTCCAGCTTTCTTCATCATGTTGGGGAAACCCAGAGAACTGAAAAGGCTCTAAGCTATGTGTTGGCGGTGTTGTCTGCATTGCAAGGTTACCAACATCAGGGTTCAAGAAGCTCATGCTTGTCAAGTTGGTGGAAGCAGGTGCATTGTTTGGGTATTCTGACTCCACAACTACATCAATGTTTGGTTGTTGTTGTTGTTGTTGTGTGCTCTGTAGAAGACTTGCATATAAAAGCTTTGTATTTATCAGCTCATTCTGCACCTGAGCAAGCTCCCCTTGCAATGATGACACCTAAATAACTTAAAATAAGCTCTTTATCAATGATGAATTAAATTATTAAGGCTTAAATATGTTTTAGGTTCTTATAAATTTTGGTATTTTGTTTTGGGTGTCTAATAACTTTTTTTCTAACTTTTTGGTGCCTAATAAATTTTTATTTTTTGTTTTTAGTTCCTTAAGTGCTACCTAAATATTTTTTCTTCACTTTTCTAAACATTATCTAAACAAAATTTAAAAATTTATTTGGAATGAAAAACATATTTAAACAAATTATTAATATATTTATTAAGGGACTTTACTTTTAGCTAGGAAAAAATAAAAAGGAGCATTGCTTAATTAATTTATTAGTGATAATAGACATATACACAAAATTTACAAACACAAATTCACACTTCAAAAACAATTTTGGTAGGAATGAAATTTTTTAGCTTTATTTATGATAAAATTATTTAAAAAAGTGTAGCACTAAGAGTGTAGATATTCTTGTAATGAGACAAACCTGTTGTTGCAAAGCAACAATGGTGGAGAGACAACCATAAACAGGATCAGCCAGCCTTGCCTGTGCCTCGTAGCATAAGGAGTCCATCACCTCACAGCGACGAACCTCATCAACCTGTGTCAACATCTTTGACAAATTGCTTCTACCAAAAACCTTGTGCACTACTTCAAACCGTGCTGAGGTATGGTCAGAAGCAAAGTAAGGGGCAAAGATGCACTCTTTATTGCACTTCCTCCTCATGTACTTACAAGCCCCACATGCAATTGGTGATGCTTCTTTTGGCTTATCGACACACTTAATTACTCTAGAAGTCTGACTATTATCATTATTTTGTGCTTGATTAGCCATTTTGATTTTCTTATTATAATGGAGAGCAAGAGTGAAGTGATGAATCCAATGCTAATATTTATATACAGTGAGGGGGAAGGGGGCTAAGTCAGTGTGAATGAGTTGGCAAGGGAACAATATTTATTTTTTTTTGTTTTTTTTTTGTTTGGGAAAGAGAGAAACGTTACAACGTAGTTAAGTTTTTTTGTAAGTTTTTATTATATGTATAGACTTTATGAAATTAAATTAATACATGGTGGTGGTGTCTTAAATGAAGTATATTAAAATAAATTTAAAACATTTATTGTGTAAAACTTTGTCCGAGAGCGAAAGAACCGTTAAAGTAGATCAAGTTTGAAAATTTTAATGCACACAAAAAATGAATTGATATTTTATCGTACTATTTTATTTTTATGGAAAATATATTATTGAAAAATATTCGTTGAATGAAAACATGTAGAAGAATATTTCAATTTTGTGAATTTTAATTTACATGATTGGAATGAAATTATCAAATAATTCAACAATCAGATTGATCAATTTTGTATATTTGATAGAAAAAGATATTTAATAGTGCAATTGTAATAACATGACATTTGTTCTTAGTTGATCTTATATCCTATCTTTAAATGGATCTTATGAGGGAGTGATAGATCATTTTTTTATACTCATTAGTGTCTCATTTTACATAGTTTTAACTTGCTCTTACTAAAGCTTTTCCCCTTTTTATGTGATTTTTGGCCTTTTAGGCTTATGCGCTGAATTTTACAAATTTTTGTATCTTTTGGGTGCAAATTATTTACAGGAATCAAAAAGAGCTTCAAGCCCTACATTTCAAGAAATTCTTACTTGTACTTCAAAAGTTTATTAAATGGTTAGTTGTTAGGTGTTAGTTATTAGTTAGTTATTTACACCTTTAAATACACTTGTAATTGTAACAAATGGTTAAGAAACTTTTGAGAATTAATTTAGTTTCTTCTTTCCTCTACCTCTTTTTTTTTCAAATTTTTTTCTCCTTTCTCCATTTTTTCATTTTTGTTTTGCTTGAGGAGCTTGCTATGGTGATATTCATGGAAGGCTAATCATGCTTTTAGGTAAGTTTGACATCTATTATGTTTCATATTCAAATTTATGAATCATTGCTTTCTTCAATGTCCACTTTTTAATTTATTAAATAAATGCATGATTATGTTTTGATTTAGCAAATTGAATTATGTTTAGAGTTAGGATTGATTAATCCTTTAAGAATGATTGATTAATTACTTGTGTTAATTTGAAATGATGTTTGAATTAATCTAAATTTAGAAACATGATTGTATTTTTAATTTTGATGAATGAATGTGCAATGATAATCTTATAATTTCAAATTGAATTGCATGTTCATGGATTCATGTTATCTTTTAGAACCATGATAATTTATCGAAGCAATGGATCCTTAGGTTGTTTCTTAAATTTGTTTTAAATGTTGATTCTAGTTTTAATTTAACTAAACTTAACACTCCATAAATTTCAAATTAAAATCTAATAATCAAGAAATTCTATCCTTGGAAACATGACTTGAGTTGATCTTATATTGCAAATATTATTGGAAAATTCAATGATTTTGATAACACTTCAACAAATGGTATCAAGGAGAAGTAAATAGAAAATAGTAAATGAGAAATCAATTTAATAAAAAAAGGCACCAATCCAATGGTCCAACTTATGTTGTACCATCTTACTTTTTATATAATAAAATTATAATTGTAAAATTAGAAATTTACCTTTCCTCATTTAAATATCTTAGTTTAGTAAATAAGGTTTAGATTTTAAAATTCTATGAGAAATATTATCTAGTAGATAATATGGAGAAAGAGAAATTATAATTAGTCAAATTGAGTTAAAATAAGCTTAAATAATAATATAAATCAATAGAAATAGTTTGATTTTGAATAAAAAATAGATTTAAATATTTTAGATTAGATAAAAATAAAAGAAGAAAGAATAAAA
>JAMLFT010008375.1:0-13763 GCA_026544285.1 Pachyrhizus erosus | reverse complement strand
TCAACAAAATAATTTAATATTAGATAATAATTTACAAATAAAAATATGTATTCAACATATAATAAGTAGAGTTTAAGCATTATATACTATTATAATATTTTATAATTTAATTAATAAAAATATTAAATATAATTTTAGTCTTTTAAATATTAATTTATATAAATCTTAATTTTTTAAGAACAATTTATTTATATTTAGTCTTTAAAATTTTTAAAAATAATATTTTTCTAGTATTGACTAATTTGACACATCAAATTAAAAGTATTTTAAAAAATACATCGACTTACTCGAAGCATATAAAAAAAACTAAAATTAAAAATCATTATGTTGTGTTAGCTTATCCGACGGAAAACTTTAAAATATTCTTAAAATAATAAATTCTAAGTGTTGGCTTGTCCAACACATATAATAATAATAACAAAAATCTAGCTTTCGCCTTATGCTACACAAATGTAATTGTTTTATAATATTAATAATAAATTAATTAAAATTTAGGTTGGAGTGGATTTAGAGTTAGTCTGACTGTCTCTACTTGCATCCACCTTCGGTCGTTGTTAATTTTACACAATTATTTGTTATCATTTTTTACTGTTATCATCTATTTATCATTATCAATATACTTAATCTTGTGGATTGTCTATCACTTTTGATCTATCTTGTTTTATATTTATCATGAAATTAAATATCAATATTTTAAAAAATTATCAATGATTAAAAAAATATTATATAACAATTTAAACTGATTATTTAAATTTAAAATATAGATTATATATTTAACGTTATTTAATTATTATAATATAATCTATAAATTTAAAATAACTTATTTATTATAAAATTTAATTATAAAAATAAACATTTATCTTATATAATACATAACCTAAACACTAATATATTAAAATTTAAAATGTGATTATCCATTACCTAGCAGTACGTTACACTTGTAAATAAGTATGTCATCCCAAATCATAAAATTCGAGTATTTTTCATTGCACGAACTAGTTCTAAAGTTTAAGAATTTTATAAGCAACTCTTATTAAAAATGTTGTTAACATATTTTTCCTGGTAACTACAATAAGTTGTCAAAAGGTCAATTCATGTCAAATTAACCTAACCCTAGATCATTCCATGCCAGTCGTTAATCAGATTATATACGGGCATTGAGAATCACACTCATTTTCAAATTTTCACAAGAACTATTATAAGAATCCATATCAGGTAAAGGAAAATTAATAATGCAATATATAATATATATACTTTTCTATTATTTCTTTTTTTTTCTCTCTTCACATTACTTATCACACACTTCACTTTCTTTTCTCTTTGTCTCTTTTCCTTCTACTCATATACTTTATTTTTTAGGTGTACCCTGATCACTTTACTATCATTTACAAGTTATATAGAATCATAGAAGATATTTTATATTTTCATAATCTGTTTATCTAATTTTTATTATATTTGTACTTTCTTCTTTTTTATTCTAACCCTTTCTTTCTTTTTCTTTTATTCTCCAAAAAATTTATTTATATGTCAAATTTTTACAACAAATTACATAGAAACAAACAAGATAAGAGAATCTTAAAAGAAAGAAGAATTCATAAGTTGCTTTCGGATAGAAGAAATGATTAATTGTTCTCATCATTATTTTGAATTGGTTCAGAGAGCAAAAGAGAGACCTTTACATTAGTGGCTAAGAAAGGAAAGAGTCAAAATTAACAAATTGCCAGCTGCAAACAACTAACTTTTAATAAAAAAAAATCAACTAATATTAAGTGCTAGAAAATATAGAAAAATAAGTCATAAAGTAAGATAAATAATGCAATAGAAAGAATATATATATATATATATATATAGAATAATATTAAAGAAAATAGTTTATATAATATGTATTAATAGTATAAAAAATTATATTACTATCTAATCACAAATATCGTGTATAATAAATTTATTATTTTTTATAATAATTACTTTAAAAGATATATATTATGATTTCTTATTAATTGATAATATAATTTTTTATACTAATAATACATATAAATTAAACTCATAATATTATTCATGTTAAAACTCGTGGACTTGCAATTTGAGGAATGTGATGAAGTATTGACAATATTGTCCTCTCTGAAGTGGCAAATGAATATCTAATCGAGAGGAATTAAATGATAGTTATACTTAACATTGAATAATAATTTACATTAAAAAGGACAAAAATGTGTGATATAATAGGTGGTAATGTAATAAAGAAAAATAAAAATATTATTACAAAAGAATTTATAGAAATATGCTTTATAAATAGTATAACTGAATTTATAAATAATAATCTAATGCACCCATATATATCAACAGAAACTGAATAAGATTCCATATGTATAGAGAGAACTTGTACTTAACAGTATACATGTCGGTTCTTTCCAATTTCATGACACACATGTGGTGCCATTTGCACCAAGCAATCCCCTTCCTCCCAGAAAGAGAAGGAGGGAAACTGTATGATGTGGGAGTAATTGCTGTACAACAAAGAAGACTTCATTGTCAATCTATTTGAGGGCTTGAGATGAAAAGTATCACTCCACTGACTTTTCTATTGGGACAAAGTCAAGACTCTTTTCTATGACATTTGAGGGAAAGCATGTAATTTTAATATAAAGGTAGTGATACGCCCCAGTATAGACACAACACGTGCACCTAAGTTCTTAGTGTGAAGTTATGGACATTATAGCTAAGGAAGTAATTGATTAGCATTTGTTCTGGTGGAACAGTAGGATTATCAAATAGATGAATTGGATAATTTTTATTCGGGTTACAATGGATGTATTAAAATTAATTCTTTTGTGAGATCCTTTAATAAAATCTAAATTCATTCATGATCTATTCAATAAAATTCATCCAATTTATTCATAAAACTATTGTAAAAATTAATGATATTTATGATTATTTAAAAAAAATACTATCTCTCATTTATCTATAAAATATTTTTTAATATTAAATATTTTTGTTAAATTCACTTTAAAGAAATAGTTATTTGTTTGATTAATATTTTGAGATAAATTTTAAAATAAATAGTTTTTTTAATTTAAACTATTATGAATATGCACTAAAATTAATAAATAAGAAACTATTCTAAATTTTTTTTATTGAACTTAAAAGAAATTCAAATATGAAAAAACAATAGTTATGATTGGACTGCATTTAATCATAAAATGCTAATTGGATAATTCATTAGATTGGAAAATATGATAGGATACATTGTTGTTCATCAATTTATTCATATGAACCATTCAATTTAAGTATTTAAAAAAAAAACAAGTGAATAAATTGGATTAATTTTACATGAATAAACTAGATCATGAATAAAATTTAATCATATATGAATAGACTAAATCTTGCTTATTGGAATTTCTGAATGTTGGGATCCAAAGATTCTCTTGTCATATATAATTAACAATTGTATTAATTTTTCGGTTTTGTTGTGGATATATGTGTTAAGATTGTGCGTTTCTGAAAATTAATGGAAATGAAGAAGAAAATAAAGAGTTGTTGGAATCTTCACGTCATCATGTATAGTTTCTTAGATAGAATAATTTTCTTGTTTAAACTTGGTTGGTATATATGGTTAAATAAATTGGTTAAATGGATACTAAAAAAAGTGTTATATACTAATAGTTAAGTATATTATATTAGACATCGATGATATAATATTTATTTTAAAAATATAAAAGTATAAAATATTACACATTTATACTGATAATATGATATATAATATTAATATATAAAAAATGCATAAAATGAAAATATAAATTATTATTTTTTGAATAGGAAAGAAAACTTGAATGAAGGAGTAGGAGAAGTACTAGTGGAGAGATAGGGCAGTATCTTGCATATACAAACAAAATAACACTTGTTACATTGAATCCACAGCATGAAAGCAGAAGTTGATAAAGGACCAAACCACTATTAATTACCCCACGCGATTATCTGCAAAAAAAAGCTGACAAAAGCATACTTAATGAAACCAATTTTCAAACATAGCCCTGGACGTGCACACAGTCTCTAATAATTTTCAAATTTCAATCATATTTTGCTCGATCGGCCTTGTACCTGCACAGCATGCACCACCCATCCAATTACACTCCTTTCTTCCCCACCAAAACAAACCGTGAACACTAAGTAACGTAGTACAAAAATTAGGCTTCATTGAACCTGCAACATCCCGGGCCATGCCATCTCTTAATTTATGCAGATAATGAGATTGATGCACCATTCCAAGATTAAGAAATGAGTTTTCACACCTTTTGCTGTGAACCATTGCCAGGATCGATCTCACCCTAATCAGAGATACCACACCCTATTCCATCAATATTCTCCCTTAATTTCCTTTGACAATAGATTGAAATTAGAGATGCTAATTAACCAGATTATTAGGAAAAGATGTGCTAGACCAAGAGTACATAAATACCACACCCAAATAGAAAACTTGCAATGACAAAACAAATGAGCGTAGATTTCAATTTGATTATAGAAAAAAAAATGTTGTGTTAGGTTTTAATCCTTTTTATATATTGTTTTAATCACAACAAACCTTTGAACTAAATATTAAATTTTCTCATTGGATACAATTTAATGAATCTTTTCAAGAAGAATTCAAGATGACAAGGAGGAATACTCTATAAAACACAGTACATGAGTCATAACCAAAATCTAATAGGAAAGTTATCAGAAAAAAAAAAATTGAAGTCTCATGTCAGTTAAAAATAATGTCAAGATAAAATATATAATAAAATAAGTAGGAAGCAAACATAAGTGAGAGCAACTTACAGATCAATTAATTCAATTTTGTAAAAATGAGTTAAATCTAAATCTAAATTTATCTTAGATTCATTAAATGAATTGCTTACTATATTATCTACCCACCAAACTCAAAAAGTGTTGAACATGAAAGAGTGTATAAGAAAAACTCAAATTTCATATCAACTAAAAATATATAAGTACAAGGTGTTATTTTACATCAACTAGATTGAGTATTGTTTTTATGAAATAATATTCAAAAGTATTTTAAAGATTAAGTCTTAAGAAAATAAATGATTATGGAGCATGATAAATTATTACGTTGTCCAATCATAATAGAGAATTTGAAGATTCCTAGAGTAATGAAAATCCTAAACAAGTATAACTTTAGAAAGGTTCATTATCAAACATCAAAATACATTTTTAAAATATTCATTTGAATAATGAACCTTTATCATAAAGCAATCTACAATATAAAAAAAAAGTTATCAAGCATGATATTATAAGTATCTTAATAAACCAAGTTTCTCATTATTCAAATTTTACTCAAGTTTTTCAACAAATTGAATCAATTTAAGAAATTAAATTACAAAATTAAACATAAATAATAATAAAAAATAGTCTAGTTCGATAAAATATAAGAAGTATATTAAAAATTGTATATTATAAATAGTTACAAAAATGGCAAAAAAAATTGAAAAAAAATAAGGAAAATACTTCCATCATTCACCACCAGGCTTAACGTCCAATGTACCACTAGGTCCAATAAGGAGCTAACAACTACCTAATAACTATTTCAAATGTCATGCACATTCACATGTGTTAAGTGATGACTTAAATCTTATAACTTATAATATGTTTTGAGTCCATTTTAGAAGTGTAACTCCTTATTACATTAAACAAAACTCATATTTATTTATTTAATTAATTTGTTATTACAAAAAAAGTGAATAAATTTTTCATGTTTGTTTCTTAATATATGAGATACAAAACTTAAAAATGAAGGGAGAAAATAAAACAACATCTATATTCCATAAGACCATGATCATAAATAAATATAATAGTATCATTTACAATTAAACTTAGTTGAATAATTTAATTTTGACAAAGTAAATACAACTTGAGTAATATATATAGTGAAGTACATACTAGCTAACCCACTAGGTACAATAAATGTTTTAGTCAAAGTAGTTTACTATCTCATGCCAAACGCAAGTACAATAATGTAGGTTCTTAATATTTGCAATTTCTCATCTATCTTCATAATTTTTGAAATATTTGTAGCAATAGAGGAACTCGACCACTAGGCATGACTATCATCTTCATGTGTTCATTTATAGAATATATATACAAAAAAAGAAAGATAAAAGAGTAAAATGATTTGGTTTTCTAATGACATACACATAGATGGTAGCGCATCCTACCAAAAAACACTAACATAGATAATATTATAATAAGGGAACCTTTGGTTTTATCTAGTTATAATAACTATCCTTGATTTTATGTGAATCCATACTTTACATTGGAAAGTGATTCAGAGTACATACACCTTTACAACTTGGTACAATTCCTTATTACTCGCAAAGGAACTTAGGGTTTCACATCTTAAGACATATATAGTCCTTTTCAAAGGCATACTTTCACATCAATCTTGGAATGTTAAGTAGTTATTGGGACTGTCAAGCTTAGTTAGGTGAATTTTTCAGCACAAGAGCATTACCTTGACCTTTAGTATTTATTTAACACTTTACCCCCAAGACCTTTGCTAGTGGGTCCCTGCCTTTTATTCCTCTATGTACCAAGTTATAACTTCCCATATAGAGTGTCATGCCACTACATGTCCATCACATAGCAATACTTAGCTAGATTACTTACTTAGTTCTTAGGGAAATCTCTTCACAAATATTCCTTTGGTCTGAACTTCTTTGAGCACCAATTCATGGAATTGTCTTAGGTTCTTTAAGCACCAACACTTTTTCAATGTCTCTATCTAACATTAGGAGTTAGGAGTAGAGAGTCATGATTTATGATTTTTCACCTTTTAAGTCTTTATGTCTTCTAGTCTTTTGAATCTTGTTTTTTTAGTTCATTCCTATTAGATTTTCATTTTACAACCAACACTTAACCTTAATAACTTGACCTTTCTAATATCCTCAATTTTAAAGAATAAGAAATTTCATAATTTAAAATAATTGATATTTTTATTTAATAATTATCTGAGAAATGATAATTAACAAAAATAAAAATAAATAAAATATGGACAAAGAAAGTAATATTCCAAGCGATTTAATAAGGAATTAACCACATAAAATAGTAGGAAAAATAAAAGGAAAAAAAATGAGAAAATTTTGAAAATTAAAAAAAAATGTGGAAAACGCTGGAGTTGACTCTAGCCAACTCATTAATGCCATTTTTGTAAACATTTGTTAATAAAAAAAATAGATTAAGCTTAAACCAATTTAATTAAGTTGATGTGTTAAATTAGTGCTTTGGCCACCATTATGGACAAAATTTAAGCCAAATAATCCACTTAAGCTTGGTTGACTGGTTTAAGGACTAGATTAGGGACCTTAACCATAAAATTAACTAAACCAAGACCAAATGTGGGTCCTGTAAAAGGAACCATAATGCAGCTGGTCCCTCCCCCTTGCATCTTCATGCCACCAACCTTCTTCTCCATTGCAACAGAATTTTTCTGTTGCATTTGACCTCCATACTCACTTCTCAACCCTTCTACCCCTTTCCCTACCTGTCCTCTTGTGATTTTTGAACTACCAAAGCCTTCATATTTTGTGTGGCAATTGTTGGGAGCGAAGAGGTTGTTGTTGGAAAAATCTATTTTAATCCAAGTGTTTGAGCTGAAAAATCTGTGAGACTTCACCTATTTAATGAGGAGTTATCCTAACTCATTGTAGTAATTTTTCTACTTGTTTTGTGAAGGGGAAAAGGCCCTTAAATTAACTTGTGGTTGGTTGGTTTTTAAATGTTAAAAATCAGATTTATATGGTGGTTGGAAAACATGATAGTGGGTGGTTGCATTTTTCCATTTTATGTAGTTTTATTTTGAGTTTAAATGTTTAAAATTATGTGGGAAGCATGTGAAAATATTTTATGATAAATGTGTGGCTAGAAAGTGCTTGTTTGATATTCTTAAATGTGGTTAGATTGCATGACATTGTGGCTAGAAACCTTGCTCTATTTTATGAACGAAAAACAGAGGATTTGTTTATGTATTTATGCACTTAAGTTGGTGTTGAACGTTGGAAGATTTCTTGGACTAAAAAGGGGGATAATAAACTATATTCTTAAGGCTTTAATACAATCAAAATCAGTGGGAAAGGCAAGGAAATAGCTAGAAAAATTTTTAGAAATAAACTTTGTAAGCTTGTTGGAAAAAATTTGGTAATGTAGCTGGAACTTTGAAGATTTATCTAGAGCTGGACAGTGCTTAGATTGGACCCAAAAAGCTTGGAAAAGGACCTATAATATGTGATTAGTGACTGAAAAAATGATCATAAGGATTGGATTAAGGAATGAAAAGATATAAATATGTTTTTCATTTTTTTACAAAAAATGAAATCTTTTACAGCAAGTGTAAAAATTTAAAATATAATTTTGTAATTGGATTGGCCATGTAGAAAATTAATTTTTGACATCAAAAAAATTTAAGAGACAAGTAAACTCAAATAGGAATGAAAGAAAATGAGTTTTGATATTTTTAAAAATGTGAAAAACTATTTACTTGAAAACTAGTCAAGCTGAAAAAGAAAACTTTAAACTGTATTGATTGGCAAGGGATTTGAACCTGAAACCTGGTTATTTATTTAGGAAATTTAATTATAAAGGTGTAGGAAAAAGTTTTATTCAATTCGGTTTTAAAACAAAGAAGAATGGTAAAACTAAACGTTTTCAGAAGATGAAAATTGAAAAATTTAACTACACTGATTCAGAACAAAATTGAGTGAGAAATTTGGTTGTCGGGTTGAAAAATTAAATTATAAGAATGTGAGAAAAATTTTCACTCAAATCGGATTTAAAATGAGAGAAAACGAATTTTTTTTTAAGATAAAACAAATGTTTTATTTTAAGTTGGAATTTGAAAATTTTGACTGTATTGTGTTAACATGAATTGGAACAAGAAAATTGGTCATTTTAGTAAAAAATTAAATTATGAGAATATGGAAAAAAGTTTTACTTAATTTTAATTTAAAATGAGGGAGGACAGACGTTTTTAAGAAAATCAAAATCAGAATGATTTTTCAAAAAAAAATTTCAAAAAATAGAAAACTTAAAAAACTTTCACTATAAAAAATGAGAATGATTTTTGACAAGGGATTCTGATTTTTGGTTTGAAAATTAAATTATTTAAATATAAGTACAAGTTTCACAAAAATTAGATTTAAAACGAACAATAAAAAATGAATTTACGAAAAATATACGATGGAAGAATAACATGTAATGTTATTTTTCAGAAAAATTGTGAAACACTTTTAAATCTTAAATTAAAAGACAATATAATTACTATTTTAAGTATCTTTAAATATGAGGGTTTCCAAATAAAATTTGAGCAAATTCCCTTAAAAATTAACCATTAAAAGAAATTTTTGACATAGTTAAAAATATGACAAGTACATAGACTCGATGAAATTACAATCTAGACTTTACGACTTAGACCCTATAGAATTGGAACATTCGTGATGAGATAACCTTAAAATTAAATTCTCGATGAGTTCTTGCACACCAATTAAAATTAGAAAATTATTATGATAAATAAAATTTAATTAATATGGACGACTTCCAAAAGTTGTCAAAATAATGAGTTAACTGTCGCAAAGGAGGGACCGTTGTTGCCAATGGGACTGCCCTAGATGAATCAATATTGAGTCTCAGTATACAAGACATTGTTTGGTCATCTCTAGATGCAAATATGAGTGTGGTGTTGGAAGTTGAAATTGTGAATGTGATGAACCCGATGAATGGACAAGCTAATGGAAATACAGTGATTGGTGGATGGCGAGTTTCATGAAACTCGATGAATTGTGAGCCTAAAGTGTCTGTGGTCGTAGAACCTAATTGTTGAATGCTTGAGGGTCTGATGTTGTGATGATGAAATAATGACACTGTTGATATGATAGTCGATGAAAGCGAGATTTGTCTGTGTGAAAAGTCATCGTGTTAGTATCAGTGATTTGATTGAGACTTGGCCACAATGGTTATGGAGGTGGCTGACAAATGATACGCTTGTAAGAAAATTAAGATTGGAGATTGCATCGGTTGACTATAGTATGATACTTAAGGAATGTCCGTAGGCTTGAAAAGTCCTAGGGGATTATGTTGAGGTGCAAAGTTGTGACAACTTTGAGGGCGAAGGAACTCACATAACCAGCTTGGTGTCCCCAACAAATACGAAACATTATCATGGTTGGTTGAGAGTATCTTAATTCAAATACCATATAAGATGTAACATCATGCTTTTTCTATATAATAAAATTATATTTAGAAAATAACAATTTAGCTTCATTATAGAAATATTTAGTTTAGTTCAATTAAAATTTAGAATATTTAACCTTGTGAGAAATATTAATCAAGAAATGAGATGGAGAGAAAATAGTTTAAATCAATTGAAAATAATAAATGTAAGTAAATAAGAATACTTTAATTTTTAAATAGAAAATATAATTAAAATTTTTAATAAAAATAAAAGAAGAAGCGAACTGAAATAAGAAAATAAAAATCTAAAACTTAATTTAGAAGTAAGAAATGAATTTTTAATTTGATATAAATATATAAATAACTAAATAATTAAAATAAATAAATAAATTGGTGAAAGAAAGTATAGGAACTAGAGAAGAAAAATATAAACTATTTTATAGGATTTTTAGGAAAAATCATAAATAAAAAATAATAATTTTAAAATTTAAAATAGAAAATAAAAAGAAAAAGAAAATAAGAAAAAGAAGGCAAGCTGGGCGGATTCGAACCCAGGACATCTAGGTGAGTAGCAAAACACACTACCACCTGGGTTGTGCATCTTGGATGTAAGTTAAGACACCAAAACAAATATAAGTAGTGTAAAAGAGAAATAAAATGGAAAAAATAAAAGTGGAGTAAGAAAAAAGTGTGGGGCGGATTCGAAGAGCGAAACACGTAGGATAGAAGAATTATGAGAAACAAGGATTGTCATTTGACTGCTACGCCCATTGTTGTCAATTTATGAAAATAAATTATACATAAGCTTACCTCGAGGACCTTAGACCACCATGGAAGCTACTGACAGAGTTTCTTCTCCTCGAGCCACCCCTTACAAATGCATCATCTTGCAAGCTCAAGTTTTTCTACCTATCTAGTAACCTTTGTCCATACCCTATGGATTAAACAAATTGAAAATAAGGATAGAAGACACTATAAAACAAAGGCACAAGGGAAGAAGAAAACGCGAAGAACGAGGGAGAGGAACTCAAAAATTCTTTGATTGGGTGAACCAATTCCCCTGTTTTAGCTTTCAGACAAATTCGATATCGAGCTAGCTTTCTTTTCATTTAGGAATCAACAGAAACAAGCAGTAGAACACGAATTCGACCCTTCGCCAAAAAAGCTTCAATTAGGTAGTAGGAGCCTTTTATTCTTCAAATTTTCTGTTCAAAATCATTCCTAAACTTATCTATTTCATTATTGAACTCTTAATTAAATACACCATTAAAACTATGAATTCAAATTTTTGAATTTTTCTTGGTCGTCATGGTTCCAGACTTACAATTCTTCTGGTTTTTGGTTAAATTTTGGTATGGGTGTCATCCTTGATTATTATTGAATAGAATTAGCAATATAAAAATGAAAATTGGTGAGGAATGAGTCGAGATAGAAGTGGAAGATGAGATCAAAAATTGGATTGTAAAACAATCTTATTTTTGTTAGTTAAGTAAATGTTGGAGGGAGAAGGAGAGATTAGGAGGGATCATAGTAGAAAAGGAAGAATGAGTGGGAAAGAGTCAGAGAGAGGAGGGAGAGTTTGAAAGTATACTTTTTCTTATTGTTGTTGTATACTTTCTTACATTGTTGTTATATACTTATTTTAAGGTTGTTGTATACTTTCTTACATTGTTGTTGTATACTTTTTTTAAGGTTGTTGTAACTTTCTTACATTTTTGTTGTATACTTTTTTTTAAGGTTGTTGTATACTTTCTTATATTGTTGTTGTATACTAAAAGTATAGGCAAAGAGGAAGGAGAAAAGAAGGAAGTCAAAGGAAGAAGGAGGTTAGGGGTGTGAATAGTAAACAAAGGTGTAAATATAAAAAAATTAAAAATTAAAACTTTGATTTTTATAAACTAAATTAGGAAAGCTAATATAGAGATAGATACTAATTGAGGAAAAGAATGAGAGAAAGAAGAGTAGAAAAGAAAATTAATAATATTCGAAAAAGACAATTTTGTCTTGTCTTGTTTTTTTTTTTAATATGACTCTTGACATAAGAATAAATTTCTTAACTAAATATTAACATGAATTAGTTAAATATGGCAGAATAAGATATGAATACAAAGAAATATGAGATAAGAAAATAAAGAAGTAAATAACAGTAAAAGTTATTGGAAAAGACCATTTTATCCTTCCTAGTTATCCTAAATTGGAATTTGTCATATTGTTTGGAATTTTGTTTAATTTTAAATTTGAATATTCCTATATTATATGATGATGATTTATCTTCTCTACTAATAGTAGAAAAATTTGTATGTTGATGAAATTGTCCCAAGATAACAATAAAATGTTACAAATAACCTTAGGATAGAAGATAAACTTGGAAATTACCCAGACAAAGTTAAGTGAAAATTGTGTTAAAGTAAGAATGAAATAAAGTTATTGCGAAGTTCTGCTATTGAAATAGTAATCAGTACCGAAAAAACTTAATGACTAAAGAAGAAAAGGGTGGAACGGGTCAGAATCCCTAACGAGTGAATAATAAAGATGGAGAAAGCAAGGGTTGACAACAGAAGGTACCTGAGGAATGTCACAGAACCGACTTGGCGTCCTTGACAAAGCGAAGCATTACAAAGATGCGATTGAGAATATCCTAAACCTATTACCAGGCAGGATATGTACTCCCAATCATCAACCCAAAGTGTATTTTTTGACTATTATTGACGCACTCGTATAAGTCATCCCAAAGTTAGTAATATTTGAGGCTATGAAGGGCCCTAAAATGAATAGAATCCCTAACTAGACACGTTATGGTGAGATGAGAGTATACGATAGTTAAAGATTATGTATACTTGTATGTGTTTGCTTAAGGATAGTTGACTCACTCCTATAACTCCAACATTTCAGATAAAGATGGCAGACGAGTTTTGACCCTTATTCCACTTGATGATAATACCCTTAGGGGATTGATGGACTCATTACGTGACCACTAGAGATGATACTTTTATGGGTCATGTCAGGTTCGCATTTAGACCTCCAAACATCATAGCCTCATGGCAATTTTATAATATATATATTCCAGTAGTACTATCTAAGATTCAACCGCCTAGACATACAGGAGCACCACTAGAGATTTAACAATTCCTCAATGCGCTCAAAAACCTCCTCTCCAAAACTCTTCCACCAATTCAGCCTTGATAAATGGTCAAGGTGGAGGGGAGGAATCCTCTAAGGAAGAAGATCCTTCTGAAGAATCTGTCTAGGATTTTTTTGGAAAAAAAATTTGATATTACTAATCAACTTTGATTACTTGTTGTTAAGTATGCTAGCCAAATATTTGGGTTATGTAATACTTTGGGTTATGTAATACTTTGGGTTATATGATTTTGTACACTTATATATGACCTTTACTTATATATTAATTTTGAGTATATTATAATTAAATTCAAGTTACCTAGATGTGTACTGTAACATCCAAAATCTATACACAATATTAATTTCAAAGTTTACTTTTTATCATAGTATGTGGGTGAATGTTTAAAGAAATGAATTAATAAATAAAAATA
>JAMLFT010008374.1:0-13763 GCA_026544285.1 Pachyrhizus erosus | reverse complement strand
AATAAATTATGTAAGTTGTTTGTCTGAAAAAGGTGTAGTCCTTAATAATAATCTTCTTGAAAATTTTAGTCGTTACAATGGCATCTTCGTCTTCAACAACGAGATTTCCCTACACAAGTAGTTGCCTAGCCTACGACTCGAGTCTGCCTTACTCGGTGAACCTACCTCTACTACCTAGGAATAAAATAAAATAAAATTGGTGGTGGAGAGACTATATAAGCATCCTCAGGTCAAGCAACAAACATCAACCCGAAACATTTCTTCTTCTCAAATTCTATTTGAATTCAAGTCTTCCATAGGTTATTTTGATCTAGACATTGAAATGGCCCCAACTACATTTTTGTCCAAGCAATTAAAAGAAAAGACAAAGGAATAACAATTTTGGAAGGTCGTCGGAGCTTTGCCGGATTTTGCAAATTCTCGTCAAAAAATTCAAAATTGAGGTAGGAGAAGTTACTTTTTCTTTAAATTTGATTACTAGAACTATTCTGGGTTGTTTGAATTTGGATTTTTTGAAAGTTTAACGTTCTAAGATAATCAAATTCACTAAAAACAAATTGAACTCAAAAATTTTGAATTTTGAATTCGCAGAATTTAATTCTTTTTGTTCATGTCATTTTTTTATCAAATTCTAAGTAGGGCAAGCTTCGTTGATGATATTCGAACTATTCTGGCTAAGAAATTCTCCAGAATTATTTGGAAAAATTGAAAATTGATCATGAGTAGATTTTACGTTTTGTTTATGTTCTAAGCACTCCATTTGCTTAAATTCTAGTAAATGCTAATGTATAATTGATATATGTTATGATGATTGATATTACTACGAAGTTTACTATTTATCATTATTTTATTGAATGGGAAGTGTTCTATATCTATCCTTAAAGGATAGAATTTGAAAATAAACCCTACAATAGTGGATAAATGATTATTATAAGTACAATAAGTCTCCGTAAAACAATGATCTCTTCCATAGAATGATTGCTAGCTAAAAAGTCAAGATTATTGATGAATTAGTCAATTGATATTATTATAAATGAAGTGTTTGTTATGAGACGAGATTTCACATCAGACGATGTGAGTTAGATTTTGTACCTGGAGACTTAATCATAAAAAGGTAGAAAGTAGTTGTCCATGGTAATTCGTGTGAGATATTAAGATTGGAGAAATGCACTAGGTTGACTATAGTAGGTACCTAAGGAATGTACGCAGGTTATGGAAGTCCTTGGGGTTGTAAAGGTGCTAAGTTTGTGAACCGCTCTAAAAGAGGGTTACATTAAACCAGTTTTGCAACCCTAACGCAACAAAGCATTACCAAGATCAATTGAGAGTATCTAAGTCTTTGTACTGGATCAAAATTTGTACTCCCAATTGTCACCTAAATTGTAATTATGGAATGAATGATACGTTTCATATAAGCTCTTTAGAGTCGAAAGGAGTAGGCAGTGAAGGCCCTAATATGGTGGTAATAAATTACTAGGGGACTTAGTGGTGAGATAAGAGTAAACGTCAATATTTGACAAGTACGCAATTGTTTGTGTTTGATGAAGAATGGGTGACTCACTCCTACATATCTCAAATTTTTTCAAAAGAAGATGTCTGATGCGTCTCATCCCTTATTCCACTTATCCATTTTTCCACTTTGCGAAAGGTGGACCCGAGATCCACTATACCAACTTGACACCTCCACAAGATTTTTTCATTTCATCTTCTTTTCTTCTGATCCTTTTTCATCCGTTACACTAAGACAAATTGACCACCCAATAATCCTAATGCAAACAACGCCACCTAGATTTTATGACTCTCCTCCAAGAATTTCATCACACTTGAGACGCAGACAGCCACCAAACCCCAATCAGCCATCCAAATCAACTCCGGCCAATACTTTTAGACAATCAAGGAAACAGGAGTCAATGGAAGAAGAGGAACCTTCAGAATGCTCCAAGTAAAGAAGAATGATGAAGAAAAGTTTATTTCACCTTTTTGTTGTGTTTTGTAATAGTAAATGGAACTAGTTAAAGTATGTTGTATTTTTTAATAGGGTCGTTATATAAGGTACATAACTGGACTTGCCTTTATAATTAAAAATAAGTTTTTGTACCTATTTCTTAGATACTTGTTGAGGTTTCTTGTCCTTCATATTAGAATTTTAACTTACGTTTAATTTTCTCTTAGTTTAAATCACAAATGATTTGAATTTGTCAAAAACAACACTACATCTAGGGCAAAGCATATTGATCTATCTCTTTTTTTTTTTGTCAAAAAGTCTATCAATGTATCCTAGGTCATGGAAATATGTCTTCAAATTTTGTTTCATATTTAACAAGAGTCTTTTTAAGCTCTTTATTCCTCATTGCATCAATTGCTTATTCTATTTGGACATCATTAGTGATGTCTTTAACAGTTTCATTGATGTTTCCTTTGACATCTTTAATGATGTCTTTTTTAACATTCTCATTGATGTTTGTTGTCATAACCTAGACAGGTTCAATAAAAGTTACTTAGGTTTGGAAGGGGTCAAAATCTATTTTCATTGTCTTCTCTTCAAACTTGAGATGACCCTACAAAATTTCTTTCTAAATGATGTCTCTAAATTAGATACAATTATTAGTTCAATGATCATAAGCATTATGAAATTTACAATATTTTCCTCCTTTTCTCTATTCCATTGTAGGAAGTTTATGATCATTAGTCAACATGATTTCTTTATCTTTTAACAAAATATCAAAGATCTTATCAGCTTTAGTAACATCAAAATATATGTTTTCTTTGTTATTTTGTTTTTAAATTTTGTAGGTTTTTGCAATTGACATGTGTAAGATGGCCTATATTTGACTATAGCTTGATTGATTTCAATTTCATCTTTGAACTCTTCAAATTCTACATCAGTATCATCCTCCAAACTATCTATATAGGCCAATTTTTCTCTTCTATGAAAAATTTCCACTTTCTTATGCTTTTTTTAAGCATAATTGTTCGATTCTTCAAACTTTTTTTGGCCAACTAGACCATGTCTCTAGGCTTTTGGTTTACCAGTTTCTTTCTAATTGAAAATTCTAGACCTGATGTTATCATTCTTACTAATTCATATTTAGGTATTTGAGTATAACATCTAGATTTTAATTGCCTAAATCGATTTAAATAATTATCAATTGATTTTATGTTATACCTTTTGATACTCATTAAGTCTACTAGACTAACCTTTGTTTCACCCCTAAAGAATTGTTCATGTAACATTCTTTCTAATTGATTCCAATTATAAATCGAATTAGGAGGAATGGTAGTAAACTAAGTGAATGCATTTTTTGTTAGAGAACTTGGGAAATATTTCATTCTTAAGTTCTTATCTGCAAATATACCTCTACATTCCATTTGATAATTAACCATTTGCTTTATTGTAGATTCCCCTATTTCTCTTACGAATTTCGAGAATTTGGGTATTTATAATCCCTAAGGAGTTTAGTTTGTAGTATGAATTCTAGGAAAGACAATATGAAATACAATTGATTAGAATGTCCTAATTCGAATCCATGTTGATTGAACATTTGTTCTACCATAAAATTGATGTTTGGAAGATTTTGTAAATTTACAATGTTTTTGGATTAGGAATATTTTGACAAGAAAATTTTGGTTGTCTTTGACCTAGTACAATATGTGGAACTCTAGGTCTTTGTGCAACCATATGCAAAATTTAATTTGTAATTTGGTCTCGGTTGACCATTAAGGGATTATTTGTTGTTGTAAATTTTCATTAATCCCTTGATTTGTATGTGGCATTGTATTATGGATAGGAACTTCATTTTGGATTCATAAAATGGCTAACTCATCTCCAATTCTAGCCATTTGATTGACCAATAATTGAAAACTATTGTTGGTAATATGTACCAAATGGTTTAGTACTGTAGTTAATTGAGATGATAAACCATTGATCATATCATGGCTACAATAATCCATTTTTTGTCTTAATGCTACTAAAGTAGTGTTCAAAATTCTTGTAGATAAACTATAATTATTTGTATATCTACCATTACGTGCATTTGGTATGGGCCATATGCGTAAGTATTATTAGGGTGTATATTATATTAATTATTTCTTAATTGATAATTAAGTGAGTATTGCTCATATAATCCATTACAAGGATGAACTTAAATTAATTTGACCCCTATATTTTGAGGTCTCCAACTAGGCATTCCCTATGGATATCTAGTATTTATTAGGATTCCATTTTGATTAATAAATAAAGGTCCTTGGTAGGAAGATTTTGTCCCTAGTGTTGACACAACTGAAAATGGGAGAATACTTTCTAACCTTGTATTTCTAGTCACATATGCATATGTCAAGAACAAACTTGAAATGCTAGTGGGCGCACCTTGCGATACAGGTATCACATTTGAAGTGTTTGTAACTGCTACCGTTGGGTCAAAATTTGTTAAAAAAATGTATTAGGACTTCTAATGTCATAACATTGTTATGATTATTTTCATTATTTCTATTATTGTTTCTCTGTCCCTGCCTCCTTTGGCTTCCTTGATCATTAGCCATTATTCTTTCACTTCTTAGTTTCATACACAACACAACTTGACAAAAAGCATGCAACATAGTCTCACTAGGCGTGCCAATTTTTTTGTGGTGGACTTTTATAAAGGAAAATTGTTAATTAAATTTTTCCACAAAATGATTTTAAATCACAAGCAAATAAATTTTTAGAAGGGACTTAAAATTGTTGCAAATTGTGAATTTTTTTGGTTAAACTAGCAGCCTACAAATGCTTTCAATGAGTATATTGTGTGATAATATATTGAAAGTTTTGAAGTGAATATTGTTAAAAGTTTAGTTCTCAAAGTATGAAGTTTTGAAATCCAATTTAGTTTTGAGTAACTAAACATAGTATTGTAGAAAAAATAAAAAAAATTAAGTCCAAATAGAGTCTACAAAGATTTCGAGAAGAAATGATAATCGAATAGAAGTAAAGTTTGAAAAAGAAATAAATGAAAGCAAAACATACAAAACAAATTAAATTTCTCACAAATATGGGTTCAAAACATACAACTTATTCATAGAACTCACCAGATAATCTTTGATGTTTGATGGTTTTTTGTTTAGATAGAAAGTTTGATGTGAATATTTGAACCAATTTTTATTAACAACTTGACAAGCATATTTATTTACAACATTTCGACATGTGTAGACAAATATAAAAACTACTTTAAACTACAATAAGTAACATTCAATTTTAAATACTTAAATTTTAATTTTTATTTGCAGTTTCGATATGTCTTTAAATTCTACCAGAACTTCGTGTGTCTTGAATCTTCAATTTTGTATTTGAACTATATAAATATATAGACTTTCAACTTTATTTTTTGAATGTTTTGATTTGCATTCTAAGCCTCTTACTCTCTTCTCGAATCACTTTATCTTTTGAGAACTATCAAAATTATTTTTTTAGTCATTTCTCTTTAAGCTTAATTAAAAATATTTTTTTTTAATACTCTTAACAATAATATATGATAATTGTGTAATTATTATAAATTTAAAGTATATTATAATAAACATATGTCATACTATATACATTATATTATTTTATTTCAATACTATATATAGGAATAATATATTATAATAATACTAACCAATGTAGTGTGTATCAATGATAACAGTGAGATTATTTAATTGAATGGTAACAAAGCTGCTAGGTTCAGTGGAACTCTCCTAATATAGTTTATATATTTAGAGAAGCAAACCCCTGTGTTGATGTCTTAGTAAAACAAGTGAGAGACATGCAGATGGGTCTCACTATTCCAGTTTCAAACTTGCTTGAGGCAATTACATACATATCATGTAATGGGGTATTCTGCCCCCATGTTTGGTTACTGTGTAACTCTTTTCTTTAATCTTTTTAACCCGTTTTATAAAAAAAAAAAAATCTTTATTTCATAGTTCATAATTATTTGCGTTATTATAAATAATGAAAATAATTATTATTATTAACATAATTATTGTAAAATTATTAACATAATTATTGTAAAATTAAAAAATTTACTATATTGTATATTATCAATATTAACATAAAGTAAATAAAATTTATATATGCTGTAGATTATCGTCAGTAACGTAAAAATGAATTATAAAAATAGTAAAAAACTACGTAGATATTTTGCAAAAGTTTACAATATCATATATGTTACATATTCTTATAAAAGTTTTGTGAAAAAGTATTTCATTTAAAAATGAAAATACTCTAATACTTTTGTATATTTTTAACTATTCATATAATACTCATGTTGAAATAAAAATTTCATCTTTTACATTTTGAATAAAAGAATACTCTAAGATATTAAAGAAAAATGATACAAACTTTGCATAGAAATTCAAAATTTAAAAACATCATGTCATATTAATACTCATTTTTTTAAAATTATTTCAAGAAATTAAAAAAATTAAATTATTAATTCATAAAAATAATTTAAATATTTTTTAAAATTAAAAAAATAAAGTAAGCACATGTTTAATTAATAGACAACACACCTTTTCATCTAACATTAACCGGTAGCAATGTAGCTTGATTCAATACGAAATCACCGTTCAGCAATTAAATAATTATTATAAGAATAAATAATTTTCCCTTGCTATATATTATTAACTAGAATGTAAAATCGTGCAATGTACAGATGAGTTGTGAATAAAATAATGTTTTTATAAATATGTTAAACAATATTAATAATTTTTAATGTTTTATATCATTAAAAAAAAGTAAATAAATTAAATTTGTATAGTAAAAAATTTATTCGTTAATAAAATTAATAGAAGATAATTAAATAAACTTATTTTTAATACAATTATAAATTTAAATTTCACACTATTATTTCTTTGAAATAAAATTTTCTTTTATAAATAAATTAAACTAAATAACAAAAATCAGAATAAAAAAATTAATGGACTATCTGAATAAAATTTGATTAATTATCAATTGAGAAATAATCAATATAATATACAACCTAATAATGCTTATGCATATGCTCAAACCAAATGCAATTAATGAATAAATATA
Organism: Pachyrhizus erosus; assembly: GCA_026544285.1. Classification (NCBI taxonomy): domain Eukaryota; kingdom Viridiplantae; phylum Streptophyta; class Magnoliopsida; order Fabales; family Fabaceae; genus Pachyrhizus; species Pachyrhizus erosus. Next base: position 6,718 of record JAMLFT010008374.1, on the reverse strand, counting down.
TAGATAATGACAGTTAAAATTAATTAAGTTTAATTTATTAATTAATCTTAAAAGGAAGAATTAATTAAAAATTAATTAGTTAATCAATTAAACAATTTAATTGCCTATTAAAAGGTTTATATGTATAAAATTAATTAAATTATTAAATAAAATAAATAAGTAATTAAAATAGAAAACACATAATAGACTATTTGATTAAATTAGGTAAAAACACTATAATTTTTACGGATGAATTTGGCATGAAAATTGAGATGAGCTTAGACCTTGCTTAATTAGGTATCATATGGGTCCAATTAAAATTAATTAGGGACATAGAGAGAGGGGAAAGGGGGCACCAAATTCTAGGGGGAATTAGGGTAACTTTTGTGTGTGTTTTGAGTGTAGGACTAAGAGAGAGAAAATCATTTAGTAGCCTCCCTTATTTCTATATCACTCTTCTCTTTTTAAGAGCTCTTTTCTTTCTCTCTAATTCTAAAATTTCAACCCAAGTACTAGAATATCTAACCATTAGATTAAAACAAGCTTTAAATATATTATAGAGGAGACAACAAGCTTCAAATATATTATAGAGGAGACAACAAGCTTCAAATATATTATAGAGGAGACAACAAGCTTTCTATCAACACTCATCGTCAAGTATTTTGAAACTAGAAGAAAGAGGTATGAGGGGGTCCTTACCTCAATTTTATTTCAATATTATTTTCTTAGTTTTGCTATGTATTTGACTTTGTTTGTGTATAACTTGTCATGTTGATTTAGCAAAAGTAATGTAAGAGGGCTAACAAGTAAAAGGACAATGGGTAACTAGTGCAATTTGTTTTTAAAATATGTGAAAAGTGATTCTATGTAAGATGATGATATGCTTGAACTTTTTAGAATCTCTAGGTTCATATGTAATTTTCAGATTTTGTTAGGTCATTTACTATTTTTAAGTTAGTTTTCTTTTAAGGATGTGAAAATATGTGTGATGTTATTCTATATGAGATAATGGTATGCTTTAAGTTTTTAGAGTCTCTAGATTCATCTATAATTTTTTAAAATTTTTTTGAGGTTATTTACTATTTTTAAGTTAATTTTCTTTTAAGGATGTTTAATCTATATATGACCTCAAAAGAAATTAGAAAACTATTTTGATGAAATTTCAAAAAATTGGATGGTAACGATCCTTGGGATATGGGGATGCTATGTGAATTATCTTGTATTTAATTATGGATTTTTGTTATTTTTAACATTAGTCTTGTTAAATTATTATAAATTTTTCTTGGAGATAAAATAAGTGTTAAAAAATAGTTTCAGTAAACATTATAACTTGAAAAATTTATTGTGAGCCAATGATGTCTTGTATATCTACTAATAATTTATTTAAAATTTTTGGAACCTATTTAGTATTTATTAAAAATGACTAGTTGAATGCTTATTTTTGAACAAGTAACTTGGAAAAATTGTAAAATGAATCATAATAAATAGATTTATTCGGGCTTGGGAAAAATAATAGGAGACCTTGAGACATGTAAAATGATGTGTAAAAATTTAGGATAATTGAACTTGAGTAAACATTTTAAGTATTTTTGAGAACTCAGAAAATAGTGAATAAGGAGTAACTGAAAATAATTAGGAAACTACAATAAATGTTAGAAAGATAGATGGACTCCCATAAAGGGAGTGCATTTAGTAAAATAAGGATAACTTCAAGTAGATGATTTGTTCACTACAAAAGTGATGAATTAACAAGACAACATATAGTGTGGATATAATAATGGATGAAACAATAATAATATTAGGATTTAGAGCCTATACATAAGATAATGTGAATGTAACGGAAGACAAATAATACATGATAAAAGATAGAAAATACATGTGCATGGATGTAAAGGAATATGACTTGGACAAAATTCATTGGACTAAGAGTAGTGAGAAAATTTATAAGACTTTTGAAAATGATAAATTACGAATAATATTCATAATGAGGGAATGAAAATTGATGTGGATTGTGAAGTTTTATACTATGGAATTGGTGAGGAAGAACAAAAGAAAAATAATCTTTTTCAAATCGACGTACATAAATAATGATGTTCAAATTAAAATGAGATGTAATAAAAATATAATAGTCATTCAAGATGAGATACCATTTGGGCAAGCAAATTCATGGTAACATTTCACAATGTGTCGTTGAGAATGAGACCATAATTATAATTAATGTCAAATTATGAACTACCGAGAGTGAAAATGAGATGTATCTTTTATTGTATGCTGACGAATATATGTATGCATAAATGGTTGTTGTTGTATACTAAGAGTATAGAAGGTTACATGAATTCATATTTAATAAAACTAAATGGGTTTTTGAGTTATGGAGACAGTTGTGGAAATGATAAGACATACTTATATATGATGGATGATTTAATTGTGGGTTGACGGACCTTGGGAATGAGATGCCGAGTTACGAGGAGTTTCGTATAAAAATGACTTAACAATTTAGATTGGAGTGAAATAATTTCAATCATTAAAGAATCCTACTTGGGTATCGAGGTGAGGGAAAATTGTCAATAAGTCATCCAACTTAAAGTAAAGTCCACTAGGTTATAGGAGTTTTAGTGACAACAAATCCGTATGAAATAAAGTAGGAACTAACCAACTAATTTAGGACATGTGATATCTAAAAGAAAGTATGTAAGAGTATGTTTGTGTTTGTGATATTATTGTTTGTGTATGATAGACGACAATAGAATGAATTTATTACTCAAAGTGCTAACGAAGTGAAAATAAAGGATTCGAGAATAAAGATCATATAAGCATGTTTACTAGTTTATAATGGTGGTATGAGAGTTAGATTTCATCGAGTCACTATTATGAGTTTAGTCTTTTATTGTCTAGAAGAGGGTATATTAGATCTTCTATTTTATATTATATTATTCTATTAAGAGGTAATTCAAATGTATTACATTTTGAAATTCAAAATACTAATATGTATTGTGTAGGTCAAACATAATGATTTAACGAAGGAAAATGAGGATGTTTGAATGAATCTTTAATATGTTTCAAAGTATTATTGAAAAATAAATATTTTATTTAATTTATTTATTTAAGAATGAAAAATCTTAATGATTTTTTTAGGTGTAATTATTATAAACATTCAAATGAAACTCTTTCATAGTTTAAAAAATTACTAAGATATAATGTTTTTCATGATACGTAATTTTATTAAATATTAACTATGCTATTTATATGTTTTAAACTAATTATGAGTTAACAAGGATAAACTTTTAAAATTTTCAAGTTTTTATTTAAAAACTAATAGAGTGAGGATCAACTCTTTATATAATTGAATATCATTAATATAAAATTATTTCACAATTTTTAAAATTAGTAAGAAAATTTATTATAGTAATTAAGAATGTTATATCAATGATTTCCTTTTATGCCTCTCAATAATAAGCATATTTTAAATATATCTTAATATCTTTGTAAATAATAATATCTACATACCTCCATTCTAGCTTGGAATTCAAAAGCTTCATAATTAAATCACTATTTAATGATTCATAATTCAATCACTTTTAATTTTTTAATTAATTATGTATTTTCAATCAACATTAATGATGCAAAATTCAAATATTTTTAAAGTAATATTAATTATAATTATAATTACAATAATAATAATAATAAAATATGATGCATAATAAATGCATTCTTTTAAAATATTATAAATAATCTTAGTTTGAGCAAAATATTTATTATTTTTAAAGTGTTTTTTTTATATATATAAAGAATTAACACATAAGCACTACAAGAAATGTCACTTGTAGTGACGCACAAAGTGTCACTATAGGTATAATATATGTAGGTATAAACTTATTTGACCTATACTCACAATTCTAATATAAAATTTGGATAAGATTTAATAACATGTAGTGTGTGTCACTATAGTTTATACCTACCTTTTCTAACAATTATGAAAATAAATTTATTAACATATGCCAATATGCATTGTGTCACTATAGTCTATATCTAAAATTTATAACAATTGTGGAAATAAATTTATTAACATATGTCAACATGTGTTGTATATCACTATAGTTTATACCTACATTTTATAATGATTGTGAAAATAAATTTATTAATATATGTCAACATGTATTGTGCCACTATATAGTTTTAATCAATTTAATTTTATATATAATTTTAAAATAATTATAAATATTAAATTAAATTTCATTAATAAAGTCATAACTTAAATAAATATATTATGATGATCTAATTAATTATCCATATATTTTATTCATTCATAACAAGAAACAAAAATCTTTGAGTTTTTACAAACATCAAATTTAATATCTTATAACAAAAAGAAATATTATATTGTCATTCATCTATAACAAAAAATAAAAATCTTTGAATAACCCAAACATCAACTTCATACATTATATAAAAAGAAAGAAAAACTATACTCTTGATGATTCATAACAAGAAAAATGAAAATTCTTATGTGTTCACAATGTCAATTTAATATCCCATATTACAATAAAAAGAATATCTTGTAGAAGTCCTAAAAAAGCATGCTTGCTTCTAAACTTTTCTTATTCAGCTATAAAAAGAGAAATCACAAAGTTAAAAAAGGAAAAAGAAAAGGTTCTCAATCACCTAAAGTACTGGGTAAAACTATTGTTAGCTTGCTCCTTCACTTGCAAACTAAAATCACTTAACTCCTACCATGTTGTATGTTAAAATCACTTCAATCACTTACAACATCAGGTATCAAAATGGAAAATTATATATCTTTGTAAAATATCATATTATTGCTAAATCTCTTTACAATTGATTACATTTAATTGTAAGAGTTTATACCTCTTGATCTATACTTAGTATAATTTCATTAATTTCTTGACCTATGAGAAGTTGTGCTCAAAGAAAAGAAAATTTTTGAAATCTAAGTTCTGCAATAAAACTTTAAGATGAAGTATTTGAACTTTTAGGTGGAAGTTTGCTAAGACAACAAACATGTCTTCTTTTCTTAGACCCTTTCACTTTTGAAACACATATCTATGTGCTTGTAACAATGTTTTCTCATCAAGAAATTTGATAAACTCTGTCTTTTCTTTACATTGAATCCAACTTTATTTTTTCTTCCAATTACTCTACCTCTATGATATACATGATAAAAATCTCCTTCTACTTGATTTGTACTCTCAAAAATGGAAGTGCCAATGTTTCACGATGAAAAATCCAATTAGTATATCCTTTAAGAAATCCATAATTGACTATGTACTCATAAACATCCATTCAAGAGCATTAGTCACAATTGAAGCACTTGGTGTAAGGACATAAAATTTTCCCATCCTTAGATGATTTTGCAAATGCAAAATCAAGAAAATTTAGAACCCTCATAATGTACTTCTAATTAGCTTGGTAAATATTAGATATCCAACTTTTATCCATTAAATACAATAAACTAAAAAAAATTTTAAACTTATAAGTTATAAAAATATAAAGATAAGCACAAACAAAAGAACTAACAAGGTTAATAACCAATACAATATAAGTGATACTAAAATAGTAATTGTACTTACAAGTGAACGAAGATATAAAACTAAAAGGCAAAGAAACATAATAGTTGACATAATAAGAGAAAATGAATTACTTTCAACTTATTTCTTAATCCAATAAAATGCAACAGATTAGTTAAAGATCTATAGAAATAAAGTACTACTACTCCTTACATATACACCATGATACTTAACAACCTGTAAACAAATACAACAAACATGAACTTAATGTATTTGGAAGAAACTATAGTAAGGTATTTACCTTAAATATGAGTGGCTCCTAAATTAATAGTTACCATATCTCCTTCTTGTATATCTCTATGAGCAAACTATATAATAGCTAACACCGTTATTTATTAGTCACAAAAATGAATTGAGTATTATAGGAGTTTCGATTTGAACTTCAATGGAGGCCTAAACTTGAAGAGCTGCAGCACCTTTTTTGTGAGACCACTTGGGTGACTTTGCCCAATTTACATTATTGATGCATAAAAAATACAAATAAGTGTTACAATTACAATTCTCAATAAACGCTACGATAAACCCTAGCTACAGTCGAGAATCCAAAATTACAATCTTGATTCACAATCTTAACTGACTGCTAGAAATCGCGAGAAACATCAAGAGCAAACTTTAGAATCAAAGCAAAATAATCACAAATCTAAGCAGATTCAAACGAAATTAGAACTCAACCTTAGAAGACAAAAATTAAAAGAAAGAAAGAGGAAACAGTGAGAGAAAACAAATATTAGTGGTGAGATAGTGAGAGTTTGTTTTGTCGCGTGTGACAAAGATAATATTAATGTTTACTGGTCCCATCCATAAGCCTCATATTTCTTTTCTTTTTTTTTTAGCAGTTTTTCTCTTTGTTTCTTCCATTTTTATTATTTGTTGCGAGTTACAACCCTATACTATTGGTTTAAATTTTAATAACCATGCTAATCGCCTCTGTTGTTGGACTCCATAACTTGGTCGATTCATTTTATGACCAGGGAGACAAAATGTACTCTTATATAACTTTATTGAAAGTTACAAATTAAATTTTTGTTTTTATATAATTAAAAATACTAATAATAAATAAACATATATAAATATATAAATTATATTTTAAATATACAATCAATAATTAAAATTGAAATATAAAATCAATAATTCAAAGCCTTAAAATTTCATGC
>JAMLFT010008373.1:0-13763 GCA_026544285.1 Pachyrhizus erosus | reverse complement strand
AAAATATAAAAAATAAAAAAAAAAAAAAAAAAAAAATAAATTTATTGAATATCTTAAATAATAAAACTGTAAAAAATAACAAAATCCTATCTTATGAAAAAAAAAAGATAAAAATAATAAAATTTTACTTTATGAGTGGAAGAAGATAAAAAAATATAATGAAATCTTATCTTATATAAAAAAATAAAAAAAAATTAATAAATATTTAAAAATAAAAAGATAATAAACATAAAAAATTAAAAGTTAGAAGTTAGTATTTAAAAAAAACTACTTCAAAGTAATGTTTCAAAAAAATATTAAAAATTACTAAAAAAAAATTATTTATTAAATAGTCAAACTAATTTTTTAACTAATAAAAAAAAAAAAACTAACTAAAATACATTATCAAATATAGTCTAAATATGACTTACTCCGTGCCTTTAGTAGATATTTAAGAAACATTTCATTTCTAACATATGAGTGTCACCAGGCCAATCTAATTTTGACAAAATTATCTTTAACATATTCGCCCTTCGTTGCTCTACAAGGAGTAAGATACATTTAAATTATCTTATTTTTAATTTCAAACATTACATACTTTTCTTATTTAAAAATATTAACTAAAATAGACTGTTAATATATTTGTTTTAGACTGCCACTTAATTATAAATCTTCATTTTATCCTATTAATTCCAAAATTGAATAGTAGATTTTTTGTTATTAGTTGAATAGTAAAAATGTTTAATTACATATTTTATTTCTAATTTTTTAGTTTTTAATAAACTTTACTTTCAACAAATTAATTTAATATATTTTATAACAAAATTTTTAAAAAAATTTAAATTTAATCTTCCGTCATTTATCATTTAATTATCTATAAAAATTAAAAATAAAATTTGTCAAAAATTAAAATTCGTAAAAAAAAAATCAAGTAAAATTTACTAAAAAAAATTGAAATAAAAGGTATAATCTCAAATGATAAAAGATAATATCAGAAAATTTCTTAAAAATTAAGAGTAAAAATACATCAAACTAATTTATTTGAGATAAAATTTATTAAAAAATAATTAAAGATAAAAAAATGTATCATTAAACCTAATAAAAATTTAAAACTAGATATTAACAACTATTAGCAATGTTAAAAAATACAAAGAACAGAATAATGTTACTAAAATTCATGCATATTAAAATATAGTTAAATATAACACATATTTTTTCCTTTAATAAAAAGAATTTAATTTTTATTTTTTAAGTATCTCTCAAAAAAAGAAAAAAGGGCATTTTAGTAAAATCATAGAACACGATTATTCTCTCAGACGCTGCAATCTGTCTCCATCTGCACCAATCCAAATACTAATTCTTTTCCGAAATTGAAATTCATTTTCACATTTCACTTTGATCTGATCTGTAACACCTCAATTTTATTCGTTCTTCGTCTTCCACAAAGAACAAAGAAAAGAGAGAAAGTTTCATAATTCATTAGCGTAGCAAAGGAATCAAAGCATGGCAGGCTTCAGTGGCGACGAAACCGCCCCTTTCTTCGGCTTTCTCGGTGCCGCTGCGGCTCTCGTTTTCTCCTGTTCGCCAATCTCTGCATCTCATTATTATTATAATTTATAATTTAAAAAGATATGTTCAATTTAATTATAATAATATGATTTATTGATGGCAGGTATGGGAGCGGCGTATGGAACAGCGAAGAGTGGGGTGGGAGTGGCGTCGATGGGGGTGATGAGGCCGGAGCTTGTGATGAAGTCGATTGTTCCGGTGGTTATGGCTGGAGTGTTGGGAATTTATGGGTTGATTATTGCGGTTATTATCAGCACTGGGATAAACCCCAAGGCTAAGTCTTACTATCTCTTTGATGGCTATGCCCACTTGTCCTCTGGCCTTGCTTGTGGCCTTGCTGGCCTCTCTGCTGGAATGGCCATTGGGATTGTTGGTGATGCTGGTGTCAGGTAATTGATTTTACACTTCTATTATATAAAGCTGGAACAAGACCTTAGCAATAGTTAAAAAAACAAAAGAATAGAATTACTCAATTTAATTAAAATAGTACACCATAAGTGCATCGATGAACTGATACATGATTGTTTTAACTTGAAATTGATTAGATTGTTGTTACGTAATGGTGATTAAAAAGTGGTTTGAAGGTCACATTTTTCTTATCGTTAGCCATTGCTATCTTAAGTTATATTTCATATTGGTTTAGGGTCTTCAAATATGTTGTCTTTGCAATTTTGTCCTTGATTTGTGCTATGATATGGTTTAGTTCTTTTGTCTTTCAAACTTGTTTCCTGATAATTCTGAAAATTGTTAGCTAAAGGAGTGTTAATTGTGTTTGTGTACTTTAGTTGTTAAATTGTAAACTTAATTAAAATCAGGGACTAAATTGTGAGTGAGAAACGTTTTCAAGAACCAGTGTGCTATTTTACTTCTGTGAAAACTGAAAAATATGCAGTGTTCCTCAGCCCTAAGCTTAGATGCATTGCACGTGTTCTGTTATTTATTATGGATTTTGTACAATCTTTTTGTCTACATGTTTGCACTGGAGCATTTGTTTTTGATGTAGAAATCAGTACTTACTAATGCTGGCTAAATAGATATATTTGACCTTTTCAAAATATCTGCTTGTGGAAACTGCTGCTCACTTTAATTCCCACTGCCAGTGTTGTGTATTTGTGTGTTAATTATATGTTGCTGGATTGTAATATGCCTTAATGTGTGTTGCTTTATTAATTTATGGACTTACGAAAAAGTTTTATTCATGTTGCCTGTGTGGTTAATATGGATCGGCTAATAAAATTTATTTGTAAGATGCTTGCTTTTATTTTTTCAGAGTTTTTTGTTTTAAGAAATTTGCTGTGTCTCTTTCTAGTCAACAGTTTTTTTATTTTTAAATGGAAAGGGTAAAATACTATCAACTCAATTAGGAGGGGTTTGCTAGATTGACTTCTGTTACATCACTTGTGTAAATATGAATGAATACCTACTTTTTCCTTTTTCAGTAATTGTTATTAGTAGGGCAAATTCATAACTTTATGGGTTACTTGTGGAGACAATTATCTATTTTAGAATCTCTTATGGGATATATACTTTATTTCATGTTTTTTTATTAAAAGAAATATTTACTGCAAACATTTTTGGCTGCTGCCCCACTCTTTCTCCCGCTCTATATAAATGTTGACAATGGAAGGTTGATGTAAATAAATAACTCTGCAGCCATTTTCAGAGCTCAATGCTTATTTGGTTCTTGGGATTTGTTCATTTGACGCTAACTTATTTCCTTTTGGCTGTTTTGCCATGTTTTTACAGTTTTATACTTGAACACTAAGTTGATTCCTTTTTTGTCAGGGCTAATGCCCAGCAGCCGAAGCTGTTTGTTGGCATGATTCTTATCTTGATTTTCGCTGAAGCTCTTGCTCTCTATGGCCTCATTGTGGGTATCATCCTCTCATCTAGGGCAGGCCAATCTCGTGCTGATTAAAAGGAGTCAATTCAGTGATACTGATAGTTCAGGAAATTTTAATATCAGGCCTGTATTTGAAATGGGAGATGTTTGTCTTTAGTAGATTACTATTATTTCATTTATTTTCGTACACAAATCCTGTATCCAAACTCCATTAGTTTTAAGTATTTTCCTATGGATTACTTATTTGGATGGCTGCATAATTATATGATACTTGTGTTGTGCAGAAACTCTGCAAATTATTGATAAACTAATATAAGTTAAAACTATTGGTGACTCACCTATCTTTGTTGCAATATGAACTTTTAACTTACTGATACAAACACATTCATGAAAGTAGGATTTTTGTCACTTTGGTAACTGCTGCATGGGAGAAGGTGCCTCAGGAACTCATTACATATTTTTTAAGTTGTCTTGTGGCATTGGGAATCAAATCTTGAAGACATTCAAACATATAGTGCTTTGAGTACATGTACTCACATACATATAACGTATATGAGAAAACGTGATTCATAGTGATGTGCCACTTGCATTTTCCAAGCCTAAAGCCGAAGTGATGCAAATAGAGCAAGTAAGCAACTAATATTGGCTCGTTTGTGAGCTCAGTAACTAACAACACCAATTAAAAATAATATGGAATTTATCAGCTATGCTTGAGAGATGGAAAGGGTGAAGAAAGGGACGAAGGAGGGCGTAAGCCGAATAGGGACTTAAGATTCATTTGTATTGTGGTTGGGGAATGTGACATGATTTTCAACATCATAAAACGGTTGTAACTGAATGCAATAAAAATTCTGATGCGAGACAAATGGCGTTGAGCGACAGCAAGTAATATTCGCTGTAACCCAAATGGATTTTGGGCATTTTACAAATTGAACCTTTCCAATTGTTTAGCTTTGAGATTGGATTATTAACAATAGCTTAATAGTCCTAATGTTGTAGGTCTTGTATGTTATAACACAAGTGGTGGAGCCCCATTACCTTTTGGTTTCCATTCTGTTCACCTCGATATTAACATCCGAATGGCATACCTTGATCATATTAATTTTTTTTTTTACCGAAGCTGTAAAACTTCACAATAAGATGTTTTTTTTTTTTTTTTATAGAAACATTTCGTCAACTGATGAAGATTACAGACGATGGAAATGAACTTAAATCTCACAAGCAAATTATGGACATGATATGGATAATTATGTGAGTTTATTTGTATTTATTTTTTAAAATAAATATATTTTTTAATTTTGTGATGTGTTTATTTAAATTGTTTATTTTTAAAATAAATATTTTTTTTTTATTTTTTATAAATAAAATTTGTTTTTTAAATAATCACTGATTTTAAGAAATATTTTTTATATAAATATTTATTTTAAGTTTAAACAAATTGGTTTTTAATTATATTTTTGATCTTTTAAAAATTGTAAAAGTATAATTTAGTCATTTATATTTCAATTGTGTTAATTGAGTTTTTTAAGTTTATAGATGTGAGACTTTAGTTTTTTAAATTTTAATATTTAACTAGTATTGTAATTAAATAATTTTAATGTTTTTATTAGTCATTATTTATTAACGCGACATTGATTGATGTTGTGTCACATGACATTATACTTACATAAAAACAAAGTGATTGATGTACTATGCTTACGTGATCTCAAATTTAAAATGTGTAATTAATTTCTTAAATTTTAATTTTGTGAGTTGACGTTGTAGAAAAATATTTCTTATTTTTAAATATCTTTATTAAAATATACTTATATATTAAATATAATAAATATTTCATATATATATTTAATATTTTTAATAAATATAATAATTTTTGAAGATTTATTATTAATATTAAGTATAGTAAAAATTTATTATATTATTAAATATATTCATTAAAATATACTTTATAAATATATTTATTAATGAAAAGTGTTTGCTTAAGTCAACCCCTCAATTTAAAATTGGAAGACAAATGACACAATTATAAAATTGAAATACTAAAATCATACAATTATGAAATTTAATGAACTAAAAACATAATTATAAAATTTTGGAGACTAAAATCGCATATTCCAAATCAAGGATTATGTAAGCATGTTAATTAACCATCTTGTTAGTGTGACATCATGTTGATATCATCGAATGAGTATCATTTCACCAACATATTATTTATCAATGTTATGTCAATAAATACATTGATTGATAAAGAAACTAAAATAATATAATTATGATACTAGTTAGACACAATTAGAATCTAGAGATTAAAGATAAATATCTAAGATATTTGAGAATGACACAATTGAAATCCAAGAAATTAAATCAAACATTTGCAAAATTAAAAAGACAAAATCTGCAATTAAATATTTAAGTTAATATATAAGGATTGTCAACTATAAAGTTTCAATTGTAATTTTGGTCTCCTTATATTTATATATATATATATATTTCATAATTTTAGTCTCACATTTTAAAAACATGTAATTTTGGTCCAATATTTAATTATGTATATATTTATTTTTTATTTTTTAAATTTTAATTAATTAAATTATTTATTGATGATACATTGAATAAATATGTTAGATCTATGCAAAATTAATGATTGAATTAAAATTATAATTTTCTAAAATATGAAGACTAAAATTAAAAAAATTAAATAAATATTAAGAACAAAATCATGGATAAAAAATAAAAAAAATAAAAAAAATTATAATTTATTTTATTAAATAATATTCCTTTCGATCTAAAATATAAGAAAAAAAAAGCACATATTTTTTTATTTTAAATATAAATAAAATTTAACTAATTCCATCTTATTTAATAATCCTAAATATTCTTTATTTAATTCAGGTTCTGCATTCCATAAATTTTTCCTAGTGTTAATATCAAGTTTCATTAGAGTAATTTAAGAATTTTTTTTTAACGAAATTGATATAATTAAATAATATATAATTAACTTTTTTAATAAACATAATTTTGGTTTTCTTGTAATCGAGGAGACTGTGAAGAAGTAACAAGCTGATATATTTATAAAATTTTATAACATATAACTCGGGAGGGGGGACAGAGAGAGTGGGAAAATGGCGACGAGGAGCAAATCAGAAGCAGAGGGTGTTGGTGATGCTACGACTGGTGCCAATAACATCGTATGGAACGAAGCGCAGCAGAGGTTTGAGACGGAGGACAAGAAGGCGTTTGTGCAATACGCACTGAGAGAGAAAGGGAAGGTCATGGATTTGGTCCACACTTTTGTTCCCCCTTCCAAGAGAGGTCTTGGCTTGGCTTCTCATCTCTGCGTCGCCGCCTTTCAACATGCCCAGTCTCATTCCTTATCCATCATCCCCACCTGCTCCTATGTCTCTGTATGTACCAAACTTAGGTCCTTAGAGCCATTTTCACTTTGTTGCCTTTTGTTTCCTTTATATCTTTCTCATTTAGTTTTCAAAATTTTATTGGTATGGTATGAGAAGGCTACAAGTAGTCTTATCTGCATCATTTACCCCTGTTCTTAGTGGTAGGCATTAGGCTTATCTTCATGCTTTTCACTTTAGTAGTATTCAACTCCCATGGAAAGAAAATTCTTGTCCACATCAGTAAAACGTATTGGAAAATTTACTTATTTGATCTTTACAAGTCGGTTTTATAAAGTTAAATTAGGTCCAAAACCTAAATTTTAAGAATTCTAAAGTTGAATAAACTTCAATGGCAGTGTTAAGGAATCCTAGCAGCAAATTATTGTCTCTGTCTGGACAAATAAACATAATTGGTTGTAGTTTCTAAGATTTATGTTGGAATAGAAGCAATTGCTTTGTAGGGAGCAAAGCATTATGCACTAAAGTTTATCTCCAGCAAAATGAATTGCTGTACTGCTAAAATTGTTGACTATGAAGTGCTCATACCGTCATAGCCTCATGTCCCCTGACTCCTCTCCTTTTTAAGGTTGTTTGTGAAATTTAAATGGTTGAATCAGCAGCCAAAGCTAGGCCCGTTTGATTGTGTTTAGGAAAGTATTTAAATTTACAGTATTGGAGAATTTAGGGAATTAGGGGTAATAGTATGATAATTAGTCTGAAAATAGGAATCTGGTAACCCTAAACCTGAAGTGTGAGGATCAATAGCTCACTTGGCTTAAGTATAGTCTTGCCTATCATTTTTCCCCAGTTTTTGTGCTGGGTCATCTGCAATAATATTTTTTATATCCTGCCTTCCATAAATCGATCTTGTTTTCACTAATTACCTCTGGGTTATATCTTTGAAATGTTCGCCATAATTCTGCATTTATCTAACGTAGCAAGCAATGAGGTTATATGTTTAGGTTTACGTTATGAGCTTGTAAATTGTACAATATATTATATCCCATGGCTACCTGCTATTTGCCAAAATTGTGACTTTTTAACTGTCTATGCAAGAGCACCATTGACACATAGTACAGTAGACTTAAAATCTGCCAAATCCCAGTTTTAAGTTTTGGTCTAAACAACTTTTTGCATTTTGCACTTGAGCATCTTTTCAGTGCTCTTCTCTCAATGGCATGTGTTCTTTTTGTTTTACTGTTGTAACTACTATTGGCAGGACACATTTCTTTCCCGGAACCCATCTTGGAAATCTGTTTTGTACACAGAGGGTGGCAAATCTAATATCTGAATTTACCAATCTCCCAGCCGTGCTTCTTCTGAGTAACTGCTAGTACTTAGCCACCTATAGTGTTTTCTGCTTGTAATAAACAACCTGCCATTTATAAAGATACTTGTGATTGTTGGTTGCTTCAGTGCATTCCTTATCAATTATGGCAAAACATAATGATTATGTGCACAAATGAATACAATTTGTCTGTTGTGACTTATAAAAGCAAGAGTTCCTTGCAGTTGCATCTTATATGCCTAATAATTATCCGTGAGGTGATACAAATCTATGAAGGGAACTTATTATGGGGTAATCAAGAACTGGTCAATGGTCGTATATAGTTCATGAAACTAGCAAACGAACTTTGATTTGCTCCAAATCTGCCTGCTTAAATTAGTTGGTTACTTTTTTTTTTGTCCAAAATGTAGTTGCTTATTTGGTTCCACGCATCACTCTGTCACCAGACTAATTTTGTTGAACTACACTTAGTAGCACTAACTTGTGTTAAAATTATTGGCGGCAATGGTGGGTTGCACAATATGCATCTGTTGAGTGTACGACTGATGTGACCTCTGAGTGCATCTATCGTGATGTTTTTCTTCAACCATCTTTGAGGATATAGGTGAGTAAATAAGTGTCTTTTTCTTCATTTTTTTGTCACCCTTCTTTCCTTGGCTTTTTTTTAGAGGTAGCAAAGTGAGTAAAATCTATTTATCTAAATTAATTTATCACGAGTTATTCAAAAAAATGAATTAATTTTTTAAGATAGAAAATACACAATTCAACTCAATTCATCATGAGTTGATACCTAGATGGATATGATTTGACTCTAGAGATGACAAAAATAAAAAATTATGCTAAAAGATATTCATAAATTAAACTCGTTATAGATTGTAATTGAATATTTGTTTATTAATGGGGTGGAATAAGTTGAGAGGTATTTATACCATCAAATACCTTGCATTTGAAATTATTTAAATGATTTTAATTATCTATAAAATAAAGTTTTATAATTGTTAACCTATAAACAAAAAATTATTTCAAATTTTTATGTTTTAAAATTCGAAAGACATCACTGAATTTATTTTTAGTATAAATTTATGCTTTAAAACTGTTTTTTTTTTGCTTTATTTTTTAGACTTAATTATATTTTTTTGTTCTCATTATTATTTATTTTGTTTAATTTTGTATCATTATTAATTAATTTTTAATCAAGTCTCATTATTTTTTAAAGAGTCTCAATGAAGTCCTATTCATATAATTTTTCCGTTAGTGTTTATAATTAGTATAATTTAAAATTGTTGTTAAAAGGATAAAAATGACTACATTGTGACTCTTTTAAAAATAATGTGATTTAATTGAATCTTTAATTAATAGTGAAACAAAATAAAATATAAAATAAATAGTAAGACCAAAAAAGTAATGAAACTTTTTTAAAAAAAATATAGATTTTAGAAAATGTCCATGAATACTTATGAATATTTATGAATATTCATAAAATATGTGAATAGTAGAGAACAATTTTTTTTATGGGGGTTATTATCCATGATTGTCTCACTTCATTGCTATTTTCTTGTGGCTCACATAATTTTAAAAAAAATATAAAGAAATAAAAATATAAAATAGAAAAACATAAATACAAAAGTCTAACAATACATTAACTCATAATATGTAAGTTGAGAATATATAAATAAAATAAAAATGAAATGTAAAGGACTTTTATGATAAAAAAGAAAATAAATAAATTAAAAAATAAAAAAAATGTGTTGGCAAGGGTTAACCCAGTTTGATTCAAGTTGACCCACCTCAACTCATGAGTTAAATGAGTTGGAATAGAAAAATTTGTAAAAATGTGAGTCACAATTTTATAATTCATTTAATTCATGAGTTGGGTTAAGTTGAATTGACTTACAAATTGAATTTTAATCTTGCATTTCATTTAATTTTCTTGCAATTCTTTCTGGGGTTTGGTCAAACAAAAATTGGATATCTTACTTTGTAATTAAGGTAAAAAAAACATAGAAAAGATGTAAGAATATACAAAAATAAAATCAACAAATCTTTAATTGAAGAGGAAAAAAAATAACAAGAAATAAAAGAAGTGAAAGAACTAGAAACAATTTTTAGTTTAATAATTCTCAAATTTGTTAATATTGCTAGCAATTTCCAAAAAATAATGACAATCTTGACAAAGTTTCTGGCTGGGGTATAAAAAATTAAGAAAATAAAAAATTTTACTAGTACAAATGCAATGACCGTGCTAAATAATAAAGTAGAAGTAGATTGTTGATCCTACGAAGAATTGTGTCAAGTATCAAATACATTGTTAGTAATATTATTAATAGTATATTCCAACCCCATTTTCTATAATTACCTTCCTTCGTCTCATTTTCCCAACTCAAAAACTCTATTTTTTAACACTACTCTATCTCAAAATCCAACTCCCAGTTTTTTCAACTATTCTCCTTTGCTACACTCCTTAATCTCAAAACCCCAACTCTATTTTTTTTACCACCATTGTCTACCTCACTCCTCCATTTCACAACCATAACCACCCAATTTTTATGGACATCTTCCTTTAACCAACTTTTCCATTTCAAAATCCCAACCCTTCAGTTTTTTTTTTCCAATCACCCTCCTTTGCCCTACTCCTCATCTTGAAACCTTAACTCCATTTTTTTCGGCTACTATCCTTTATCCCACTTCCTTATCTCAAAACCCAAACCCCCATTTTTAAAGTTTTTTTAATTGAATTAAAATAATATGATTTGATACAAAAAAATAACGAAATTTAATTGGCTCTTAATGTAAAACAATTTTACACTAATAGTGCATATTTAGTAAACTCTTTCTCACACATATAATGTAAAAATAATTTTACACTAACAAGGCATAATCATTAAACTCTTCTATCTTTAACACATATGCCATGTAAATCAATAGTTTGTTAAATCCAAAGACGTAAATGAAACATTAGGCTTATAAAAATCTATGGCTTTGATTATTACAAAAAAGTATTATAATTTAAAATATATTAATGTTTTGATGAGCATGTTAATAGGAATACTTCCTAAGAAATGAAAATGTAGTGTATGTCTAAAGTGTTGAAAGTGCTTAAAAATACTAGATACGTCTAGAAGATTGTTTAGTAAAAATACGTCCAAAGGTTTTTGTCAAAACTTGATGCCTCCAAGATGTATAATTTGAAAAATATGTCCTAAATTGATATACATCACAAACAACATTAGACTATTTTCTACTTTTATAATTACTAAGTCTGATTTTGTCATAAATACTTTGAATGCCTAAGATATATACTATAATAATTTATCTATATTTCTATCATCATTTCTATTTTAATGTTTAAATTCAAATAAGTATTTAATAAAAAATAACAAGCATGATGAATATAAGTAAACTTTCAACTCAAATGACCATTGAGCTCTTAAGTCTATTAACAAAAAAAGTGAAGCAGGAATGTTTAGAAGAGTAGTGGATCTTTCAATGCTCAAAAAGCGAGAAAAAAGAGAAGATAAAGGACAAACATATTATCTTTCATTTGATAGAAATTGAACACTAGAATATTAAAACGTAAAAAAAAGTCATGCATTTAATGCACGACAACATGAGAAGAAGAAAGAAGAACGTTGTGTCATAATCAACATTCTTCCTTCATGCCTATAAATACCAAACAAATGAAGACTATGAACAACTAGTTAAAGAAGAATGAACATTCTCTAATACATTCTTCTATTAAAAGCTCTTATATGTCTTAATCATACATATCTCTTCTTGAGATTTTGTTATGTAGTTCTTTCATGTCTTTAACTTTCCTAAGTTGTAATCTACACTTAAACTTACATATTCTCACTTTGTGAGTTATTTTGTAAATATCTTGAGAAAGTCAAGAGTGACTTAGTGTTAAAGAATACTTGGGATACTTAATTAGGTGATTAAGTTTTGTAACTAGAAGTGACAACTTAAAATACTTGGATTGGAAAACCAAAAGTAATTGATTTAAAAAGTACTTATAGCTAAAAGTAGCAGAGTCACTACTTGTGTTATAGTCAAAGTTTTTAATTAGTAAAACCCCTCATATTTATATAGAAGTAGAAGTAACTCAAAAGTTGGAGTAAACTAATATAAAATATGTTTTCTGGGTTGTATCATCCTTCACAATTTTTATACTTCTTGTTTGCAAAAACTGATTTATACATATTTATATACATTTTTTGTGAAAGGTTTACAAAAAGCTTTCAAAAATCACATACACTATTCAACCCCACATTCTAACGTGTTTTCTAATCCTTCATATTTCATAGTCATTAAACTCTCTCTCTTTCTTTCCCTTCCTTTTCTTTCTCTCTCCAACACATACCTACACTTGTGCACACTCACCCTCTCCACACGCACATACATGTAAATGTGTGATGTGAATACACCATTTTAACACAAAAATTAATATTAATTTTGCCATAATCATTTTTACCTAATTGTTGTTGTTTAAGTTTCAATATTTTTTTATGAAATCAAATATAATACTATATGTTTCCTCCTTACTTTTTCTTTCTTATATCTCTTGTTTTTTCTTATAACTCCTGTCTTTTGTAAAAGAAAATAAAATATTTTAAACATATATCTATACTTAAAATGTCATTCTATCATCTCTTTAAAATATTTCTACTACCCACATACCCTCTCGTGACTATACCTCTAATTTTTCATGTCTCTAGTTAATTTTTGAAAACTTCTAACTTTTTCAAATCTAAACACAACTTATTATATGAATAAATTTTTAATTCACTCAACTAAAAATAGATATTTATATTTTTGTACAATGTCTATATACATCAAGATGACAACAACAACAATAAATATTAGTATTTCACAAAAATAAAATATTAAAAATATTTTCCTAAAATTATAGTGTTATACCTCTAATTGTCATAATCTATGTAATGTGGCCCCTTTTGTTTGTTTTTCCATTGGTCAAGTTAAACTAACAATGATGTGTGTTTTTTTCATTAGACTGAGCTAACATGTTAGTGAAAAAAATAAAAGGATTATGTTACATATATTTTGGCAATTAGAGTACTACATTGGATATCTATAGTAACTAGTTTTTTTGACTCGTGATGTAGGAGATAATTAATTTGGTTGTGTATACCTAGTGTGTTGTATTTTTAAGATATAAGTAATAATAATTTTGAATATTAATGTTTTTAAATTTATAGATGAAAGATATTTTTTTTATTATTGAAATATTTGTTGCAATATGTAGTAAATACAAAATATGACAAATAACTTATTGTAATACAAGAAAGATAATGTAAGGAAGTGAACAATATTATTTGAAAAAACATATATTGTTGACACAACCATAATAGGAACATTAGAATGAGTTAAAAATCTTAATATATTAAAAGATGAGTTAAAAAATTAGACATTATAAATTAATAAATTGAAACAATGAATTATTTTGTTATAATTCACTAACCTGTTTTAATTTTTTAACAACATGAATTGAACAAAGAACCTATATGTGACTTATTGAAGATATGTTGTTGAAGAAAATAAAATAGATGTAATAATTTTATAACTGAAATAACTATCTTAATAATCAAAATTGAAAAACTCTTGGATAAATACAAATGCAACACATAACTCTTAGACATAACTAATAATAATTTTATAATTAATAAACAAAATAACT
>JAMLFT010008372.1:0-13766 GCA_026544285.1 Pachyrhizus erosus | reverse complement strand
AAAATAAAATAATTATTTGAATAAAAAATATTTGATAAATTTATTAATTACAGTTTTGGATTTCTTTTCCCACAGCCTCTCAGAAAAAATAATTAATTAATTTTTACATATAAAATGACATAAAAATATGTATATATATACATATATATATAATTTATTATTTTAATTAAAATACAATGACAAGACAAAAAAATTACTTTTTCATTTAATCACATATCATATATATAAATTTATTAATTTTATAATAATTATTTTAAATCTTACCAATTATTTTTATTAATAATTTCAATGTAAATTTGTTTATAACACATAACATTTAAACTCTAAATTTATTTATAATTATTATTATTAAGTAAAATTATTTAATCAAATAAAGAAAGAAAAAGTGAAAAAGACTCAGCATTCACATTTAATTTATTAAAAAGAGAGGTATTAATTATTGGATGGTGAAAGTAGCCATGTTTTGAAATCAATAAAGACAAAATTGGAAAAGTAAAATCATGCAGATCTTAACTTTTGAGTGATCATATCATACCCTACCTCGATTAGTTTATCAAATTAAAAATTTTAAGCTGGTCATTTAAAAAAAAAAGTCCCTATAATTACAGCTACAGCAAATTTACTTTTACTCATATAAGCTAGATGATTTGTCTTGTCTTGTCTCGTTTTGAACGTTTTTACCTTATAATCATTAGTTCGAAATTAATTGTATAGTAACTTTAGAAGCACGAATGGAACAGCTCTAAAATTGTTTTTAGTAATATAGATTGGTACTATATGTTTACATAAACCATTCTTGTTAGGTTACAATAAAGTGTCCATGTATAGCTTCAGACATTAAGATCAAAGCAAATTTCAAATATCTGAAAATCAATAGGTAACCAGCTCATTATTTATTAGTATAATTATTGAAGGGCTTGACTTAATTAACCCCAGCATGTGCATGTGGCATGTGCAACCCACTCACTGTATAATGAGTAACACAAATCACAAATTATTATTAATGACTATAAGGTGCTTTCTAGATTTGATTCAGTTATTCACCAAACACGTATCGTATAAATAATACACAACCCATGCAAATGTAAGTACTCACTCTCTACCCTTTCATTGCATTCAACGCAACACAAACATATGGCTTCCTCCTTCTTCTTCCTAACGTTGCTTCTCCTCGCCGCTATCTCCGCCGTCACCCCCTGCCTGCCGTCAGAACGAGCAGCACTCTTGGCCTTCAAAGCTGCCCTGACAGAACCCTACTTGGGCATCTTCAACAGCTGGTCGGGCACTGACTGTTGCCGGAGCTGGTACGGCATTGCCTGCGACCCCACGACCGGCCATGTGACAGACGTCAACCTCCGCGGTGAGTCCCAAGACCCTATGTTCCAGAGGCTTGGCCGCTCAGGCTACATGACCGGAAAAATCTCGGCGGAGATTTGCAACCTTAGCAACCTCACAAGCCTTGTTCTGGCCGACTGGAAGGCCATCTCCGGCGAGATTCCGGCGTGCGTGGCCTCACTCTACTCTCTCCAAATCCTCGACCTTGCTGGAAACGGCATCAGCGGCGAGATTCCGGTGAACATGGGAAACCTCCGGAGTCTTGCCGTATTAAGTCTGGCTGACAATGAGATCTCCGGCAAGATCCCGACGTCGGTTGTTAACCTAGGAAGACTTATGCATCTTGACCTCAGCAACAACCATTTGACTGGCGAGTTACCCTATGATTTCGGGAAACTCGCCATGCTGAGTCGGGCATTGCTGAGTGGAAACCAACTAACCGGTTCGATTCCTAAATCCGTATCCAGAATGAACCGGCTCGTCGATTTAGATGTGTCGTCGAACCGTTTGACCGGTTCTATCCCGGTTGAGTTGGGAAAAATGAAGGTTCTCTCTACTTTGAAATTAGATGGAAACTCTATGACGGGTTCAGTACCCTTCACTTTATTGAGCAATACGGGTATGGGTATCTTAAACCTTAGCCGAAACGGGTTGTCCGGTACCATACCCGATGTTTTCGGATCGGGTTCCTATTTTATGGTCCTTGATTTGTCGTTTAATAACTTTTCGGGTCGTATACCCGGTTCGTTATCCGCGTCCAAGTTTATGGGGCATTTGGATCTAAGCTACAACCACCTATGTGGAACCATCCCTATTGGGTCTCCGTTTGATCACCTTGATGCGGCGTCGTTTAGCAACAATGATTGTTTGTGTGGAAACCCGTTAAGGGCTTGTTGATGAATATATTTATTCCAGGTTATAGTGAAGAAGCCCAAAGTGTGATTTTAATTTGATGTGATAGTTTTTGTCATGTGAATTGTGATGTAATATATTTAGGGCAAGTATTGAAATGGACAAAAGTTGTGAGGGTGCTCCTGGTTGCATGTGCATACAAGTGAGCATAGGTCAAGACAGTTCTGAATATGCTTGTGTTGCATGTGGGTTTCAGAGTTGCATGTGGGTTTAAGAGCTGGATAACATGAAAGATTTGGATCATGATTCCATTTACTCTATTTGTCTGTTGATTCTACAACCAAAGTCCACCATATTTTAGAAAAAGTTTATAGTATGCTCATCCCAATGCTACTACAATTTTATTTCCAAACAATAGTATAATTTTAACAAGTTGACATTAAATATGTTCAAAAGTTCAGATTTATAATTTATTGGTACGTAGTTCAAGTTGACATTAGATATGTTCAAGACTTATCTGTTTTTCTTTTGACATCTTAACCATCAGAATGATGATTAAAAATATCTATCTGATTATCCGATGCTGATTATGAATCAGCCTTGTCTCTCGGCATACCAGACGCTAGCTATGATGAGGAAGTGATAATGGTAGCAGCTCAAGTAATAGAATTTGTACAATCCTTCGTGAAATAAAATAAATAAATAAATAAAGAGTAAATACGTAGTTCAATTCCCAAAAAATAAATCACTCATCTCAATTTAGTCCCAATGAAAAGACACGAAATAATCTTTCAAAACTACAAATGTAAGATATTTTAATCCTTGGTCTATTTCAATAAATATATGTAGGGATCAATGATCTAGGGGTTAAATTAGTACTCGCTAATTTGTTTAGACACTAATTATGTAATATAGACGGTATTGTTTTTTCATTTTCTAAAAATAAAATTGGATTAAATAATTATTTTCAAGAACTGAATTGAATGTTTACTGAATAAAATAATACTGCCACTACTAGGACTTTAGGAGCACATGCTGATGTCCTTCATCCCTTCCCACATCCATTAACTGTGTGCAAATTGTTTTACCATCAAAATATACACTTAAAAATGAAAATAAAATCAAGAAATGAATAGCTAAGGACAAAAAAGGGTTGCACCAGTGTGTACTATACTCCACCTACAACAAAGTAAACTTGGCCCACTCATTCTGTAGCAAAAATGTGAGTTCGGTCCACCACCTCACTAACGCCTACATTTTAGGTGAGCCTCATCGAAAGTGGATGATTCTGTGGTTTTCACTCCCTAATCCCTGTTTATTACTTTCACTTTTTACATTTCCTGAGCACCCAGCAGCTTTTTTTTTTTTTTTTCCCAAGATTATCATTATAGTTTGCATTGTTCAACAGTGTCTTGGTTATAAACATGAAAATTACATGTGATAATCGCATATTCATTTCTCAAATTAAGGTTGGTGGATGATTTCGGCGCTGTAATGATATATGGTGTAAAAGGAGGAAGCTGGGGCATAACAAGGCTTTCTGAACTGTGAAATTTTAAGTGGGGAAGAAATAAAGGCGTATCCGATATTACAACAGAAAATGCGAATCCTATCATGTGAAGTAGTCAGGAGAAAAAGTTAGTTGAAGACTACAAACTCCAATGAAGAAAAAAGCCACCGCAATTTGTGTTCCATGCATTAACTTTATCCCTTCTGGAGCATTGTAATTATGGAATCTTTAATATCCTAACGCCAATTCTATTATTTGCTTTTCGAGTTAATCAGAGTAATGTTTTTCCAACCGCCAAAAAAAAAAATTCACTGATACAAAATTATGCATATAATATAGAAAAATGAAAGCAAAGACAAATTTAGTGCCTTTAACATGCTTATCAAAACTGGATTGGACGAGCCACTTGAATTGAATCGGACTAACCAACCTCCTGTCTAAAACAACCATAGAATTATCCAATGAAAGAATCAGAAGAAAATCGGCAGAACTAGATTTGAACCGGCCAACCGGTGGTTCAACTTATGACTTCATGAATATGTTTGAGTAAAACACTTTTAAAAATAAATAAATAAATAATTTTTTTCTCTAAATTAAAATTAATTTACGCATTATTTAATTTATAAAAAATTACATAATTTTTTTAAAAAATAAATATTAACTTATACACTTACACAATTTATAAAAAAAATTCATCACATCTTTTTTTTCTTTTTTTTTTTTTAATGTTTCTGAATAAACTTATCCAAATAAACTCTTTATAAAATGGCAAACATATTTGAATATGAAAAAGTAAATTTTAACGAAATTAATAATGATGGATAATTATTGTGTTACTATTTCTAGTAGATATTATTGTGTTGTTAAGGGTTTACGTGTAATTTCGAATATGTGTTATGAGTTTTAGCATTTATAAATGATGTTTAAGTTTTATTTATTTTTTATAAAATTATGAATAGTATGTTATTTTTTGTTTAATATACCTTAACATATCATATCAAAAATTTAAAAACCAGGATTTAACAATCACCAATTCATCTACGATCCCATAATTAAGTCTTAAATCAGTGTTATAGCCAATTTAACGATCAGTTCGTTTTCAAAACAATGGTATTTTAAGGATGTCAAAGCAATTACGTTTTCACTTGATAAGCATTTGGGCTTGTTAGACGGGTCATGCTGTGTCTAAAGAGAATTATAAGGGTTAGTATTCTACTACTCCAAAGTCCAATCCATTTAAAGAGTATTTTAAGAGGTTGACCAAAATGACGGACACCAAAATCTCCATTTAAGTGCCTCGTTCAAAACAAGATCCACTTGAGAGCTGAATAGAGGAACAGCTACCCCCCCTCTCCATAAAAAAATACATTAAAAATAAGACTCGATAAATTAATATTAGTTAAATTGTACCAAATCCAAGTTTCTAATTGCAAAGCAGAGTTATACAGCGTCCATAATTTTATAGGAAAATCATCATTTACAAGCTTCTAGACTCCAAAAGCAAAATCAACAAATCTTTCCAAAATAAATAAATAAACAGTATTTTAGTCGTGATATGATAATAATTTTAGTTTCAATAGTTTCAGGAATTCTTTCATAGTTTTCGTTTCATGTTTTTAAGTATCTTTAGGGTCAATGTTTTTAAGTGTTAAGACTTGTCGTGTTACTATCAGGATTATTTTTCCAAAAAAAAAACAATATAAATAGGACAGTGGGTAAGGTTGAAAATATAAAACTTTAAAGGGAGAAATTTGCTCGGCTCAATCCCAAATCAATTTAAGGGGTAAACAAGCCCGCATCACAGGTTTGGCCAACTTTAACGGCGCTAAGTTCATTTGACTGATACAAATTCATTCAGTAAAATCCATATGACTAACAAAATGGCCCTTGTTAGTAGCTCATGTGATGTAGAGCCGGAGAACAAAGGGTTAATCTCCGGCAGTATGCTCCTCATCCCATCCCTCAAACCCCCGAGTCCCCAACCAAAACAAAAGTTTACAACAACGCTAACCCTGAACAGTTTTGACCAGGGACTAAATTAAATAATTACAAGGCATGCCCTCCTTTTCAGGCAAAAATATATATAGTTAAATACACAAGAACATATATAAATAAGAAATAAATTTCAAGCACAAGGATATTGTTTAGACGAGTATTGTACAATGGATAATTTTATTTTATAATAATAAATTGGAACAGAAATTTATTTGTTTGTCTAACATAAGATATCTACAACTACTAGTACATGCATTGGTCCAAACCGGGTTTGGTATGCTCACTGCATGAACTACTAAACTAGCAAGGAAAATTTTTGCCTCTTGGCATTATAAGATGACCAACGTATCAATAATATACCTAATGGCCGAGGTTCCTAATGTTCTTTTTCTAGATTTACCAAAAAACTAAAGTTCGACAATTTTTAATTTGCCGTAGAATCCATTTATAAATCAAATAGTAATCTCTCTAAAATACTAATATATTCTTACATTTCAGATTCAAATCCAATATTCCAAAATCCCTCAGGAGTCATGGGCGGAACATACCTATATCGATGCCTAGAAACACCATCAACGTGTTCACAGCGGAAGTTCTGCTTACTGTCAGCATCCTTGCCATCAGCATTAGGAAGAACAGCATCATAGAACTTCCTGCATTGTTTGCATTCAACTCCTTTTAAATTTTCACGCTCAGCTTTCTTCCTAACTGGTTCAACGTACTTGAAACTTCTAGTGTTGGCCACAGTAATAGAAGATTGCTTTTGCTTCTTCGGAGGACTTCTTTTGGCATTCATATCCTGTGTTTCGTCATCTGAGCTGTCCACACTAATGTCTTTCTGAATCAGGCCCGGGTGGTCTTCCTTATTTAAATTTTTTCTGATATTCTCCAGAGGAGTATCAAGAAAATCGTCGTGGGGATCAAGACCTGCTCGACTTTGATGGGACCGGGTTTGCCTCCAGGAAGATGCAGACCGCTTAGTACTAGATACAGAGACTAATTTTGTACTGGATGAACATTTTGGGACATCACGAAAACCAGAAGACGGAGAACTCAAACTGCCTCCTCTATCATCCTCAGATGCCTTCTCCTTGACTCCATTTATGTTACATGCGGCAACAAATACATCTGGAGTCTTGTTTTCATGGCCTGAAATAATAGGAAGTAGATGATGGGTTATCAAGTCTAACTGAACATAGCATTTAGCCAACAAAATCCAAGTACATGCAATTTGATACAGATGGATCAGAGTGAAGGCTGCTTCATACAAGACAGTTGAGTAAACATTAAGACTGTGGGCATAGCAAGAGACAATTCAATTTACCTCCAAATCCTTCCTCTGGGATTTCGTTCCTCACTTCAGCTGCATCACTATCACTAGCACCCATAGTCATACTTGGATTCTCAAATGCAAGACCTGCAATAGCATGCAATAGACAATTGGTGAATGTAAAGGAGAAAAAGATGCAGACTTATGTTTGAATTGATGAAAAGGAATGGAATAGAATTAATAGGTTTCGTTGTATGGATTGTTTCAAATATAATGGAATGGAATGGAACCCAATGAAATGCATTACATTCTATTGTGTCCAATACTCTTCCTTTTAATCTCCTCCAATCTGGGGGAATATCAGACTTGGGACAAAACTAATCCATCATTTTCCATCACATCACAAAAACATCTAAACAATGAAATAGTAACCTTATTCCACTCCGTTATATCTCATCCTACTTCATTCCACTCACCACTAAATATCCAAACACGGCTTGAATTTCATTTTGT
This sequence comes from Pachyrhizus erosus, assembly GCA_026544285.1. Classification (NCBI taxonomy): domain Eukaryota; kingdom Viridiplantae; phylum Streptophyta; class Magnoliopsida; order Fabales; family Fabaceae; genus Pachyrhizus; species Pachyrhizus erosus. Next base: position 6,291 of record JAMLFT010008372.1, on the reverse strand, counting down.
TTTATCCACTGAAATGACACTTTTCAATTGAAGGAAGGAGGAATTAAACTGCGAAAGGGAAAAGATGGTTTCGTTGTCCAAGTGCCCAATGTCGCATGTTTCAATTCAAACTAATATTCATATAGAAATACTAACAAAACTAGTCATTTTTCAATTCCATCACAAAATACTTTATTCCATTCCCTTATATCTCGTTCTACTTCATTCCATTCACCATTAGCCTTAGTTTTTGTTTTTGTTTTTATTCCTTACAGGTGTTTTCATTTGGAAGCAATTTTATTCAAGAAACTATCAGATATTAAATGCAAGCACCTCTTCCGACAGAGATCCAAACCATGGGTACAAACCCTTACAACAATTTTTTTTTAATTTTGCTGAAATGAAACATATGAATTGAAGAATTCATAAACAGAACCACAAATAACCGAAAAATAATGTTATAAATTATTTCTACCACAGAATTATCAAGTTTATAAGACAAACTTGTATAATACCAGGTTCTATGATTGGACTCTGACTTGTGCCAAATTCACTTCCACTCTCCGATTTGTTTTCCGGAAGCACATTCTCCTCGCTGAGACCAACCTTTCGGCGAAGGTAAAGGTGCTGAGACTTAAGCCTCTTATACGCATCAGTCGCCCTATTCCTCTTTGCTTTCTCATCCCGCAACTCACACGTAAGCGAGTCCACGCGCTCGAGTAACCTTCCTTCCTCTTCAACCCTCTTCATCTCCGCTTCCTCAAATTCTCGAGTTTTAGCTCTCAATTTCTGGTCCAAATGGTCGATTCTCGCCAGCAGCACCGCCTTCTCGCTCTCGAATTTCTCCAAATTGGAAAACGCAGCGTTTCGCTTCTCTTCGGAGTCTCTGAGTGCGGAGTCCTTGGACTGAAGTAACTCCAAGAGGCTATTGTGCAGAGCCGTGTTCTCGTAGGCCTCACGCTCGAGCTGCTCAATGCGACGCCGTTTGGATAGGAAATCGGGGTAGAGCTGGGAGCAGAAGACGTACTCGATCTGCGAGATGCGGTCTTTGGCTTCCTGAATGGATGCAACGAGGATTGTACTGAGGCCTGTGACGAGCTTTGCGTCACCGACGGCGGGGAGGGGAAACCCTAGTTTCGGAGAAAGCCGGTGGGGCACTCTCTCTTCCGTTACTGTTTCTGCTTCTTCGTCCATTGAAGATCGGTGACGAAATAGAATCCAAAATGAGAGTGAAATACTGAGCGAGTTTGAATTCGCGCGGGTTTCTGAGTCACTTTCGATATGCCTGATAGGACAAAAATCTTTTTATACTGACTCATAATTCTAAATCTTTTTACCATATTTTACTACTAATATATATATAAATAAGAGTTTCTTTTATAACAAGTTATCTATTCCAACCTAATAAGACTATTATAAAAAAAATAAAATAAAACTTTATTTTAAATATCTAAATAATTACTTATGAGTTGATGCTGCTCAATAGATTTTGAAATTACTTATTAAACTAAATAATTCAATAAGTTATCAAAATTTTAAAAAATAAACAAAGAAAATATAATTAGGCTGCTATTAACTATTATCATTTTCATCTATTTACTTAAGAGATTTTAACTAGCTTTTTTTCATCTATTTCTTCTAACCGCTTTGTCTAATTCTCTCCAATACTATCTAATAACAACAACAATAAATTATTAGAAACATACATACTTTCATTGACCATCTTTTAACTTGAAATATTGAATCTTATACACAACACTCTCATATAAAAAATATATGAAATTTAAACTCAGAATCTTACACTAATAAAAACAAAAACAAAAACAAAAACAAAAGCAAGCTGATAGGCTGGCTCGTACCACCAAATTACAAACTTATTTTTCTATCAGTTGAAATGGGACACACCAAAATAAATCAGTAGAATGAATACCCTTTTACCCGTTTTATCTAAGAAAGTGGAATTAACGAGTTGATCCAAGTTAATCCAATGAATCAAATCTAATTTATCATACATAATTATAATATATTCAGAGTTAATTGTGTAGTTATCTTTATTAAATTTGATGAAGTATGAAATTTTTTTTATGTTACAAAGTACTTAAAATTATGTTATTTTTTAATAATGCCTAATTTAAGATATTACAAAAGTTTAAAAAAAAAAAATCAACTATTATCCATTCAACCACATCAGTCCTTGAATTGAAATGCCCAAATGTGAGAACGGCCTTCCTTCAAACTAAAATAATAATTTGTTAAGAGACATATAAAATAATTTGCTTGCCTATAAGGGGTCAGCATTGTGTGCATATAATTTGTTAACCAAAACTGTGGAGTAATGTCTTTTAATTTTAGTTCAAATGACTAAAGCAATTTTTATTTTTTTTCTTCTTTATGGTTACTGGGATTTTACCATATGCTTAGTGGGGTCAATGTCCATTCTGATCTGAGCTGCTTCCAGACATATATTGTCATTCATTGTACATTTCATTATTCCTCAAATTAAAATATTAAAATTAAAATTATAATAAAATAAAAAAATCTTGACGTGCAAAGGACAGGAAAAGAATCACGTTCCACCAACAGAGAAAGTTAAAAGTAAAAGAATCTTAATATATCCAGGCACGTCTATATGTTTGTTCTATTCTTTGGAACTATAGATTTTATATTTCTAAGGGACAAAATATCGAAAATAATAAATAAACTTGTCATTCATTTAAATTAACATACTTTTTTATCTTACCACATTTTTACTTTCTTACTTTATAGGTTTATACTTAATTTAAAGGAGTTAACTTTTTTTTTTTCCTATTAGCAGCATCTGATCTGCAAGAATTAGATTTTCTAATGTGCAATGCATACCATTCAGTTTTATCAAAGATATCAAACAAAATGCATGTCATTCAACATTTGAATTATAAAAATTATTTACACTAATAATATAGTTTTTATATTGAACACTAAATTAATAAAAGACTAGCATACGAGTCATTCATTCTTGAACGATTTAAAAAATTTAGAATATTCATTTAATTATAGTATAAATTTTGACAAATTAAGACGTTCAACTAGTTAAAATCTTAACTATTATTTTTTTATTTTAATAATATAAATTAACATGATGTTGTCCAAATTTGTCATATCATAATTCTTTTACGAGATCATATTACATGTCAAACTGACAATAGTTATAAGATGAAAGGTAAAGTCAAAGCATGTTTTCATCTAAATTGAATCAAAATATATTTAGTTCTATTCACTTATTGTTATTTATAAATGTGATTAAATGTTGATTACTTTATCTAGAAATGTTGAAATATATGGTAGTTACTAATTATGAAGTTTAAATATTTCATTATCATTTAGCACATTTCAGTTTAATACAGGACATGTTATTTGTATTTAAGTATTTGATCAATTTGTCTTGTCATTCTTGTGAGTTGTATTCAAGTTATGTCTGGATACAAAATAAATATTGATAATTATATGAAAACAAGACTTTGTTGTCATGGTTTTAGAAGTGTGACTCATGGATTATGCACAAGTATCTTGATTAAGTTAATTTAAACTATGTTGAGAATTATTTGACGAGAGTTGAGTATCCTTACTTGATGATTGAGAATGTCTCTTCAATTTTGATTTAATCATTTTGATATTAAGTGATGTCCTAATTTAAAATACGATTATATGTATAATTATTTATTTATTTTTCTTTTTAAATAAAATAAATTATTCCTTTATTTTTATTTTTGTTTTTTAATAACTCTTAACCTAAAAAGTGCATGTTTGAGAAAGTGAATCACAGAAAATAATTAGCACCAAATTATTAATCTAAATAAAAATAAACTTAAATATCTTAAATAATATCTCAAATTTAAATTTTGTGAATAAAATAATATAAAAATTATTTATTAAAAATGTTTAGTCAAATTTTAGATTAATCATTATTAATAAATACTTTGTACTTATAATATAGAAACTAAAAAAAAAACAATCAATAAATAAATATAATATAAAAATATTTATACTATAAGGTAATTATAAATAACTTTTAAAACTAAATAATTATTATAAGATTAATATATATATATATATTATATTAATAATAATTTATAATTGAATGTTAAAATAAGATATTTACATATATTATTTCCTAAGAAAAATACATACATCATCATTACGCATGATTTACGCACAAGGCATGACATGCTTTTTAAATTGTAAAACCTAAAGAAAATTGATGCGCACCCCTCTAGACTTTTTCCGTAACCCGCACACTTTCGTATATACGATTTAGTGTAATACTTTGATGGAAACTTTTTTTTTATTATTATTTATAAATACATTACCCACACGGTCCCCTATTTATTATTCTATTTGAAGTTCTTAAATCATACAGTACCCTTTTAATATTTTCAATTCAAGTATCAACCATTTACGGCACCTGCCACTTTCATATTAAATATTATTTAATAATATTTAAATTAAATCTGAATTATTTTAAAACCAGAACATCCTTTTTGTTAATAATATTTACGATTTCTCATATAATAAAATCATATTTTATATATGGTTAAAATTTCATCCGAACTATATTACCCGAGTTTTCCAAATAAATAATTAAATACGCACATTCAATAAAGAAATAAAATTCTAAAATACTTTCGTTTTATAATAATAAAGAAATAGAAATATAATTATCCATTTATTTTAATCAACAAAATGAATACCTGCTTATAATATTTTAATTATTATCAGAAATTAATTTTGAAATATTTTTATGCACATTTTAAAAATAAATAAAAGCTAGAAAAGAAACTTTTAGCCAAAGGATGCCCAAAATGGCATCCACCACGAAATCCTAGGCGTTCGATCATGACATCCCCTCGAGATTCCTCCATAAAATAATTTTTAAAAAAAAAAGCAGAATGCAATTATCAACGAGACGCGAGTCCAATTATCATCTTACACGTGGCCCGACCCCTTTGGCTCCCCAAGCGCCAAAAAGTTAAGAGTCACTATCGTGAACAATAAAAACCGCAAATCGCGAAATCTCGCTGCGGCTACATCACGACACGATCTCACCCACTCCCCAATATATCGCGATAATAACAAAATATCGTTACATGTCAAATCAAAGTGGGTCCACCCAACTTTCTATCATCATCACTATTCTCGAAAATTCCAAATTCAAAGCACAACAGCAATTGACAACCATACCCTCACACCCCAATCTGATTTACCTCGCCATTCCCCTGAATCCTATGCTCTGCCCTTCAAAAAAGAAAATAAATTAAAATATAATTTTTAATTCATTTGTTAAATTATAAAATATAATGTCTCTAACAATTTGACCAACTTGATCGACATGTTACAAAGCTGTATAAGACGTCAATTTGGTAAACATTATAAGGGATGCCAATTAAGCAACATGTAGTAACAAGTTGTCATAAATGTCAAACTATACAAGTGCATTTATCATATCAACTAAAATAAATAATTTTAGTGCAAAAAATTTTAAAAGTAACCAATTTAAATCTAATGAAAACATTTAAGAGAAAAAAATAATTTTTTACTTAAAAAAAATAAGAAAAGGGGGAAAAGTATATTTTAGGCAACGAAAAACCATTCATTCCACTGATTCACATAATCATCACAATAATTTATAAATTTTCAACCCAAATTAAAAAAAAACCATAATAATTTTGAAATTATACATAAAAATAATAATAAAAAAAAGGATCACCGAGAAGTTCATCTTTCCGGTCACAGTTTTCCACCCACTCACCGAGTCGCGTCTCGGAGAAAAGACGCGACGCGACGAGAGTAATTAATCACATAGCCGCGATCGCGTGGAAACGACGTCGTTTCGTGTTTTTCCTATTCTTTTTCCATCTTCTCAGCAATCGTTCGATCCCTTCGAGATTCTTCTTCGATTTAGGGTTTTCAGACTTTGACAATTTTCGCGGCTTTGACGACAGGGTTTTCTCTGGCGATGGCTTCTCTCCCGGCGGCCTTGTAGTCGTAGGAGCAGTCGTGGCGGTCGGAGTAGCGATGCTCGGCGCAGAAGAGGTCGCCGCATCGGCAGCGAAAGCCGGTGAGTCCCACGCGCCGCCGGCATCCGGAGCAGCGGTTGACGGCGCGCTTGGGCTCGGAAGACGTGGTTTGATCGGCGTTGGTGGCATCATCGAGAGGGAGGGATCGTTTGGGGGAGCGTGATGTCGTGGCAGGAGTGGTTGCGTCGAAGAATCTGGAAGGTTCGGAAATCGAGGTGGTGGGGGTGGTGGTGGGGGTGGTGGGGGTGGTGCAGGGGAT
>JAMLFT010008371.1:0-13766 GCA_026544285.1 Pachyrhizus erosus | reverse complement strand
ATGTCATAAACTAATAGAAAAATATTTTAGCATAACTTAAATTAATTATTACAAAAACAGATAATTTATTATGTATAATAATATATAATTAAATGATGTGTAAATATTTTTCATTCTAGTTAAATTCTTATAAATATAATTTTTAAAAATTTTTGTTATTTTTCTTGATTTTTACTTTATTTTCTATAAAGACTTAAATATATTATTATCCTTAATAATTTTTTTATTTTATTTTTTATCCTTATAGAGTTATGAATCACTTTTCAAAGCAAATATATATACAAAATTAGGAAAAAAAATAAAAAATAATTAGAGATAAAAAAAAATTAAAATATATATCATAAATCAAAAATATAATTAAGTCATTTATAAAATTATCCAAATTTAATCTTGCTTTCATCATTATCAAACTTGCAATAGTAAAGCTTCAACTTGAATACAAACTCAATGTAAAAATACTATACACCCGACCAAATGTCCAACCATTGATAATATTAAGATCAAGTTTAGGGAACATCGAATTAAAGGAAATGGACAAAGAACATTGGGTAAAGGTTTCAAGCACGATGATTATTAAAGGAAAGAGACAATAATAAGGTAAAAATAAGTCAAATTATTTAAAGGAACATATAAATTAGTTTACATGAAAATTAGGTTAGGTCATACTTTTTTTAAGTTGCTATAAATAAGTTGTTCTTTAAAGGAAAAATGAAAGCTCACAAAAAGGTATCATAAAACTCTTAACAAATAACAAGGGTTTATGATTTTAAGGCATACTCATAATCTTTTAACATAAAAACACCAATCGATTATTCAGAATATTATCTAAAATTACCAATGACGCCCCCAATAAGACGACAAGTAACAAAAAAAAACAAAGGAAAACTGGCTAAAACATCTCCTAACAATGTTATAAAGGAAAAAAAAAAACATTGTTATGAAAAAAATAATTAAGGCAAATGAGATAGTAAAGATACAAATATTATATGAATTCCTCGCGAATGACACACTTCCAATGTGTGAGAGTTAACATCAACATCATGAATTGTATTGTAAATTTATTAGTCAAGAGTTAAGGATCTAACCCAATCTTATAATTTATTTATATTAGTCATTGTGATACCAACTTCTCATTTGCAAATGTGAAACTAATTGTTATGAAAAATTAATCATTATAAAAAAATAGTTTTTATAAAATTAGTCATTATGAAACTAGTCGACGTGAAACTAATTATTATGAATCATTCTGTATAATTGTGCAATATTATTTTGTGTTTCTTTCGTTCTTGATTTTTTCATATAATGGATCTAAATAATGGCTTTGATAAAATTTGGAATCAAATAGGTGAATAACTTGAGGACAACATTAAATGAGTCATTGGATTAATACTTGAGAGGTAATGATAAGATGATAACACCATTAGACATGGACAAAGAAGAGAATGGTGATAAATCAAAGTTATAAAAGACATGATTGATTGTTCAAAAACTACTTTTTTGAAAATCATGCATGCATAAAAACCTCAATTTCAGTGAATGTTTCAAATGTGAACATATATGTTCCTTTAAATTGCAAAAGCTTTTGATTATCATGATGAATACTTTTAGATGAAAGTTGATGTAGTTCATAGATTAAGTCTTTCACTATTACAAAAATGCACTATATTCATTTGTATATTGTCATATGGGTCACTTGCTTACAACATAGATAGCTATATTTAAACGATCAAGAACACTTTCAATAAAGTACTTGGTGAAATTTATATAAGGCATGTGTTTGGTATTTAGGTCGAATACTTAAGGAAAGCTAACAATGAAGACATTCAATGGTTACTACAAAATGGGAGGCATGTAGGTTTCTTGATATGGTCCCATTTATTAATGTACTCAAGATGAAAATTTTGTCTGGTTACATGAAAAAACCAATTTTGTTTAGGTGATCATGTTAGATCTACAACCAACTTAAAATAATCACATCATAAGATTTGTGGATTTGACATTCATTTTTTTGGCATTGTAGGTTCAAATAATAACATTATCGTGTTAGATACATCCAATGTGTTAAATGTCATTTTGCTTAGACAAGCTCTGACAATGCATTACATGCTGAATAAAACCTTATATAATACAAGATACTGTCAAACATATGTTATGTATCCTAAGTTAGTCACACTTGTAATGAAAATAAATAAATTTATTTGTCCAAATAAAAGAAACAATAAGAAAGGATGTGAAACAAGTGTTTGGTTTTGAGTGATTCAATCTCAATTAGTAATTGTGCATGGTTTGGCACATGCTTAGCATATGAATATAATGGTCATGTAGGTAATGATATATCAATAATTGAAGTATCTAATGGTCATTATCTCAATTTCACTGCAACATACCTATAAAGAATAACATATTTTATGATAAATAAAGTTGCCACCAACTTTAAGCAAACTTGGTAGATGATATTTAGGATCATTTTAGATATGACAATAATGAAAACTATTTTTTACTCCCTTCAATAATTTTTATAAGACATTTTGAACAATAATTACACAAATCAATATAAATAATAAATTAAGTTGATTTTATTAATTTTTTTAAAAAATATTACTAATCTATCAATTTTGCTCTCATTAATCATTGTCAAAATTATAATACATCACTATCCAAAAATTTTATTTCAATAACAAGAAATCAATATACTTATAATCTTTAACAAGTCACACAAGAAAAATAAAAATTTAATAATTTTATAAAAATTATAAAATACCTTATATTGAGCATCATTAATTTCTTTAAAATAATGTCTTATAAAAAGTTTCAGAAAGAGTTTGTAATATTATGTAATTTTTGTTGTTTTAATTATACAACATTATTTATTTCTTATTGTTTGAAACTCTTTGTGGTCAAATTTAATTAAAATGTTTTTCTATGTTTTAATATTTAAACCATTTTTTACATATCTTTTAAGTTTTCTATACATAAGTAAAAAAGATGTAACAATCTTTTATAATTTTAATAAAATAACTATCAATTATTTTAATATATACATATGTTTAAATTAATTAATATTTAAACAAAAAATAAAGATATAATTGATAAAAAAGTAATTAATATTATCTTAAAATTTTAAAATAACAGATAAATAAAAATATTATTTTCCAATAAATTAATAATTAAAAAAAAAACAAAAATAATAGAAACTAACCTACTAAAATTAGTCTAGTAACGTGACATTAAAATAGAAACATAAAAATTGATGTTTGATATTTATTACTATGGTTATACGCAGAAAAATAAGTAATAACAAACAAAGATAAAGATCCCAGGTGAATTACTTAAATTACATCCATAACAAATGATCTAGTAATGCTACAACTTTGTTATGAATTAGATATCATGAAGGAGTTGAATTGAATTCCCAATGATCTGACAAAACAAAATTTACTCTTCCTGAATGAATGCCCCATGGTTTACGCAGTTTGGGAATCTTTTTTTCCTTTAGCCCCTTACGTTACTTATGAGCATGCATGTATAGGGAAACTTACTCGCTCGATCCACGAGCCTTCCCTTTCCTGAGTTGTGAAATTTCCATGTCCATGCCAGTTTCTGAGTTACTTGCATAATCCAATTCCAAGGAAAGCATGTACGATTCATGTTTAGATGAATTTAACGTTATTCTTCGTTACTTACTCATTATTAAATTAATATAATTTCATCGAGCTTCTCATTCAATTTGTTGTCAAATGGCCCACTCAAGAGCACTTGTTTATCATGCAAGTTGCCTAGAGCGATTCTTATTTGCATGAAAGCTGGTAGAATTGGCTATGAGTCTTTTTCCGAGCTGGCATTTTGTTTGAACATTCAAGCCACATCAATCCTCATCCATTAAAAGAAGAAAATTAAACTACCCCATAATCTGGACCCCACGACATCATTTAAACCCCATTAAACGTTAAGAAACAAAAAATTGTGAATGTTCGTTAAAGTGTTTTTTATAATACTAATGGATAAACTAATTAGAAGTTAATAAATTAAAAATGTCTAATAAATTAATTGTTTATCAACTAATTAAACTAAAAGTTTAAGGTGATAGGCTTGGCAAAATTAACCAATAAGTTCTTTGAAAGCTAAAAAATTAGTTGAAAAATTATATATATTATTTGTAAATTACATTTTTAGGTAATAAATAGTGCAAATATTGGAAGAATTTATTTAACATTATATGTATGTGGAAAAAAGAAAGTGAAAACAATTGATTCTAATTATACATAACTAATATAAATGGTCATCATTAAAATTTAAATTACATATTTTAACTATTTATATACAATAAGTTCTCACTAAATATGTTTCTGATATATGTGTCCTTGCTCCAATTTATTAATCACGAAACTTTATTCCACCTCTTTGTTTACTCTCATTAAAAGAAAGCTATCAATTCAACGTCTATTTATTTTCATTGACGTAGGGCTTTCTTCTTCATTCTTGAAAGACAGAGAAAGACTTCGTGCGAGTTTAGGTTAATTAAATATATATAAATTAAAAATATAATTTCCTAAAATCAAGTTTTTTAAATAGTTATCTTGATACTCTTTTACCAATTAAGGTTTACAAAGTGATACCATTTAGAGTATGTTTGGAAAACAGTTTAACCCTTTAAACGCCTGTGACCCGCGAAAGTTGCATTGGCGTTCAATATGTCTCCGAAAGTGAAAAACACTAAAAACCAAACACACTTATAATATTTACGGTCAAAATGTGCAAGGCTTAAAGCTATTATTATGAGACTGAAAAGCAAAAGAACATTTCATAAACTAAACACTCGTAATATCAAGATGATGATAGTATCGTTTTCAAGGCATCCAAAGTCCAGCCATTTTTCCATGTTTATGTTGTTCAAAGCTTTAAATCAAACTTTTTGTCTTCTGTTGGCTTTATCGAACAGAAAACTAGGTCGCACTTTCAAATACTATCATGAAGTTTCCATTGAATACATAAAGTAGTCCAAGCTATCTTTTCATCTTGGAATATTCTCTCAATTTCTTTTGAAAATTTAAAGAGGACAAACAACTTAAATCACCTTCATTCATATTTATTCTTCGCTTTACGAATATGCTACTATTCTATGTTCCATCTTATTCCCCTTCTTGGCTCTATAATTTTAAAACTGTTTAAGTACGGCAACGTAATTAATTTCATAAAACAAGTAACGATTTAATTAAAATGACATTGTGCAAACGACAGTTTAACTAGTATATAAAGCAATATATGAAAATGATTAAAGAGTTGGGGAAGCTAATGATAGCAGAAAATAAAATGCACATCTTTCTTTCTTAACACAGTCAAATATATACAATTTTAGGTGAATTAGTTGGCAATTCAATTGTTGAGCTACATATATCAGAATGAAAACATTGACGAGAGAAAGAGACCAATCATCTAATATCCGTGCCTAACAACACACAATATATACAATGTATTTGCTAGAAGTTAAAAATGCATCTTGAAGAACAAGTTACACAAGTATTTGAACTCATAATAAACATTTATTTATCTGAATTAAATAGATTGCATGTTTGAAAAAGAAAATATTAAAATTAAATTCTATTAAAAACACTTTTATTAAATAACTTTTTGAGCTAAAATTACTTCGTTTATATTTTATTTTTAAATGACAATAGAAAGTTTTTATTAAAATTAATATAGTAAGTGTTTTAAAATTATAATAAAAATGCATTAATAATACTGTTCCGCTTTTAATTAACTAATCTCTTTTGACACAAGCATTTATCTTAGAACATTTCTGCTAAAAATGTTGTGTTATATGTATTTAAGATCATGACATTATACTTGGAGAAGGAACCGATCTATTTTAGGAGCCTAAAAAATGAGGCAAAATTGGATCATACATAATTATAAATAAAGATAAGGGAATTGAATTTGGACATTTGATGCTTGATAAATACTAGTACTTGATACGTACATCATTTAAGAGAATTTGAAAACAAAATAAATGGTCGGAAAAATTAATTTAAAAAAAGAAAAGAAAAGACACATTAAAAACCAAATTTACCTATCCATAATTTCCATTATGTCACTCCGGTGAAGAAGGGCATTACAAAATGTTGAATTTGAAAGCACAATCCAAAGGTGAGTGACGTCAGCACAACACCGGTTATTTCGGGAGAGAAGAGAAGTGAGGAGGGAAAGAAGCAAAGACAAAAAATCAGAAAGAAAAGGAGAAAGAAAACAAAACTACCAAAGTAAGTAAATAATAAATAAATAAATTTAGTGACGCGGTTTTATTTTTAGCTTCTTCACTTTCACTCTCACTCTCACCTCTGCATTAGCCACTTCTAACTAGTCTTCTCACTTCACTCTCTCTTTCATGCCGGAGATTACTCTCTCTCTCCGGAGAACAAAACAAAAACCCTAAACCTTCGCTTTGGAACTACACTCATCAGATCTACACTACAACTTCCAACCTCAAGCATTATGTGCTACTACTAGTCATGTCCGATTCCGATCCCAAAACGCGACACCGTCCGGGGCCGTGGCCGCCGGCACCGTCGCCAGACACAAAAGCAATGCCACCTTCTTCCTGGGCCAAGAAAACGGGCTTCAAGCCTAAGTTCTCCGGCGAGGGTAATTCCAGCGACTCGGGCCAGATAAGCCTGCAGCCCAAGCCTAAGGAGCCCGACGTTAACTTGGATCTCGAAGCTGGACGGGCCCGTGCCCGGGCCCCAGCAAACGGTGTGGCCCACCGCGACAAGGTTCCGCCGCTTCCACCTTCCAAGGATCAGGTGGCCAAGAAGCACAGAGACTCCGACGGAATCCCCAAAAGTTCCGTTCCCAGCACCAATGGCCAGGCGGCGACGGCGGAGCCTCCTCCGCCGCGGAGGACGGCGAGGCATGAGGAAGTTGTGGATGCGCCGCTGCAGGATGACGATGGGTTTGTGTCGAGGCATTCGCATATGAAGTATGAGCTCAGAGATTCGCCTGGTTTAGGTGGGAATAAGAATAAGATATGTGCTTATACTGTTATGCTTTCTTTGAGTTTCAAATTTTTTATTTAGAGTTTAATTCATTTGCTAATGTTTTCTGTTTGTGGGTGCTTTAGTTCCCATTGGTGTGTACGGTATTCAGCATTATTTTTCGATATTGGGTTCGTTGATTCTCATTCCGCTCGTTATAGTTCCGGCAATGGGAGGCTCTCATGTGAGTGATTTCAAGTTTTCAACTAAGGCTATGTTTGGATAAACTTCTCTATAAGAAGTTATAGAAGAAGAAAATGTAAGAAGGTAAAATTAATTGAGCTTTTTCCATAAGTTAAAAGTAACTTATGCATCCCAGCTTTTGGAGAAGTTAGATAAGAGAACTTTTGCAAAAGTTAAGTGTATAAGTTGATTTTAATTTATGGGAAAAGCTTGGTTCATTTACTTTCTCATTTTCTTCTCCTATAAATGTTAATGTAAAAAGTTTATCCAAACAAGACCTAACTGAATTGCTTTGTTTTTTTCTTATATATTTTTTATTATGTGGGTAGTGTTATCTGATGTGCTAGTGGGTGTAGGATGATACTTCTGCGGTGGTGTCGACTGTGCTCTTTGTGTCGGGAGTGACTACACTGTTGCATACAAGTTTTGGGTCGAGGTTGCCCTTGATACAGGGGCCTTCTTTTGTTTATCTGGCTCCGGTGTTGGCAATCATCAACTCTCCCGAGTTTCAAGGATTAAATGGAAATGTGTGTTTTTCTTCTCTTTCCTTTGTCTTTTGGATGGTGTTTATGTTGTTAGTTATATTTGTGAGATGTCATGGGCTTTTTGTATTGTTTATATAATAAGGTTTATGATGGCGTAATTGATACTAGGAATGGTGATGAAATGTTTTGCATAAATTTTCAGAAATTCAAACATATAATGAAGGAGCTTCAGGGGGCTATAATTATTGGATCGGCTTTTCAAACTTTTCTTGGATATACTGGACTTATGTCACTGCTAGTAAGGTATTGTTGTGGGAATTTTTTATGCCCATCTGTTTGTCTTTTTTTTAATACATACTTGACTGTTTCATCACACAGCATTTATTCTTGTGCATTGAGGCAATTTATAATGTAGTGCCAACTGCTAAAGTTTGAGAAATACTAGTAGAATATTTGTAGGAGATAATTCTGGAAAGAAGAATAATGAGAAGAATAGAAACAATAGGGAAATTTAGTATTGCATAAATGCTAATGCTATAAAATATTGTATATGTTGTCGTTTTTTATTTGACTATTTAAAAGAATTATATATTTCTCTTTTACTATTAATTAAAGTTGATCTCTAGTAATTTATACCCATAATAATTAGTTGGTTTAATGTATGGATGGCTTTACGTTGCCATCTAGGAATTCAATTTTAAGAACCAGAGAGTATTCTTATGCTGTTTTAAACATAGCATGTTTGAATATAATTTTTCCACGCCCTTTTTCATGGTTCCTTCCCACCAGATATGTGTATAATTCCTATTGATTTATTTTTAGACAGTGTGTGCATTAGGTAGTAATTTCTTTTCCTTTTCTTTTACAATGTTATAATAGTCAACAACTGTTGATGAATCATTTGCCTAGACTGAGGATTTATATGGGTTATGTTGAGAAATTGTGAAAAATTAATTACATATGAAACTGGCTATTTGTGAGAGGTTTGGAGTCCACTCTCCATACCTAAAAGCTTCTTCCAAACACAGTTAGTAGACCTCCATCCTCAGTCAAGAATTCAGAATGCATTTGAATGCAGCTCATTGCCAATATTAGTCAGATTGTTGTGGGGATTAGAACTGTTTGAATGTCCTAGGTGTCAAACTGTCAGAGTTAGAATAAATTTTTGTAATGAAATAAGCCGTTTTTTCCTTCTATTTTGGCAAGTGTCAACTCTTGCTTTAGCCTGCTATAATGAGTGTGTCTAACAGTAGCATGCGGGAGGATGTGATCATATTTTTTAACTTCACTGGGTACTTTTTCTTGTGGATTGCAGTATGATGGTATTAACCTCTCAATACGCCAGACCTATTCCCTTTACCTTTCTTTGTGATTAAACTGACTACAGTGCTTGAGTTATCAGAAATAAAAATACTACCTGTCCTATCTGAATTTTCAGGTTGATCAATCCCGTGGTTGTATCCCCAACTATTGCTGCAGTTGGACTTTCATTTTACAGTTATGGTTTTCCGCGAGTTGGTACATGTCTGGAGATTGGGGCAGTGCAGATATTAGTGGTTATTGTTTTTTCTCTTGTAAGTTTGTTGAATTCAAGCTCCCACCATTTATGGAATATGGATGGATGGATCGTTGCACTGTGCTAACATACTTAATCTACTCTTTCTTGCTTTCTGCAGTATCTTCGTAAAATATCTGTTCTTGGACACCGCATATTTCTAATATATGCTGTAAGTTTAATGTTACAATATCCTTCTGAGTTACACTTCAGAATTGAACATAATTGATTTCTGTTAATTAATATTTTTTTTTTTTTGCTTCACCTAACTGCCAGGTTCCTTTGGGTCTGGCAATTACATGGGCAGTGGCTTTCTTGCTGACTGAAGCTGGAATCTACAACTACAAAGGGTGTGACATAAGTATACCCGCCTCAAATATGGTTTCTGAGCACTGCAGAAAGCATGTCTCAAGGATGAAGCACTGTCGAGTTGATACTTCTAATGCATTGAAATCATCCCCGTGGTTTAGATTTCCTTATCCATTGCAATGGGGTACTCCTGTCTTCCACTGGAAAATGGCTCTTGTTATGTGCGTGGTTTCCTTGATCTCATCTGTGGATTCGGTTAGCTTCTTGCCTTTTTTCTTGGTTCCTGGATTGTATTTATTATTTATTTATCATGAATTTGAATATGTTGATAATTTAACTTCATTGTATTCAGTCAGGAAAGGCGACCATCTATTGGGTTTCTTGCCATCTTTTTAATAGCAATATTATATGTGAAAAGCTATTCTCTTTCTTGCATGATACAAGCTCTAATGGAAATAATGATTTGTACCTAACAAAACTATATATGTTTAATATATGACGTCTTGACTTGTATGCTGAAGTAAGAAACTTGAATATGATATTCACTTCATTAGTATTGTCACTTGATTTTGATTGCAACCTTCGACATCGGAAGGTAAAAACTTAAGAGACTGGAGGTAGGCATATATAGTTTATCAGATCCAAAGTTAAAAATAATGGTTGTGGTCTTGTTTTGTTGTTTTCATGTGATGACATTCATAATTTTTTTTCCTATTTTCTGTTTCCATTGTAAGTAAATACCATCTGTAATGGTAATTCAGTACGGGTTCTATACCTCAGTTTAGGAAATCAAAGCCTTGATGGCACTGATATTGTAACCGGTTATCACTAAAGTAAAAGTTCAGCACTGCGGAAAGCTATTATGTGATTTTATTTATTTTGAAGATGTTGTCTAGATAAGTAAAAAAAAAATAGCATTTATCTGAGAGATTAACAATATAATATATCAAAATTGAAATCATTTTCATGATTTTTTTTCTATATGCAGGGTTATATAATCACTGTATGTGCTGTTGATATTCATTTTGTTTTAAATTTTGTAGGTTGGTTCGTATCATGCTTCTTCATTATTGGTGGCATCCAGACCTCCAACTCCCGGAGTTCTTAGTCGAGGAATTGGTTTGGAAGGTCTTTCTAGTGTCTTGGCTGGTCTCTGGGGAACTGGAACAGGCTCTACTACCTTGACTGAAAATGTTCATACAATTGCTGTCACTAAAATGGGAAGCCGCAGGGCAGTTCAATTGGGTGCATGCTTTCTGATTGTGTTGTCTCTTGTGGGTAAGTGTATAGGGTCTTTTTTTCTTGCATCTACCTCTATCAGTCTATCTTGTGATGATTAGCCACTGGAAAACCTTTTGTGTAATATATCCTGATTTTTCCCTTTTAGAAGTTTAGAACAATTAGCATTTAGCAAAGCATATGGTGCTTGTAAACATAATCTCTACACAGGGCCTTTCTGAAGATTGGGAGGCCATAGACCAAATTCTTTTCATCAATCTCAGTTTGTGGCATCCAAGTGAATCCTTAGTTTTAATTATTGTCCATATTGATTTGAAAAGGTGAACTGTAATGGTTACATCACTTTGTACTCATCAGATTTTAGGAGGATATTTTGGTGGGGAATGTTAGGATTTTAGAGGATTTCGTCTGTCTCTAATGCAATTTGTACTCAACTGTAGAATTTTTCATTGCAAATATATAACATGTTTAATTTTACTTGTACTGAACAGGTAAGGTGGGAGGGTTCGTTGCTTCAATTCCTGAAGTCATGGTTGCTGGTCTCCTGTGCTTTATGTGGGCAATGCTTGCAGCATTGGGCTTGTCTAATCTACGCTATAGTGAGGCTGGAAGCTCTCGCAACATCATTATAATTGGGTTATCATTGTTTTTCTCTCTTTCAATACCTGCCTACTTTCAACAATATGGCATCTCTCCAAATTCCAACATGTCAGTGCCAAGTTATTTTCAACCCTACATTGTGGCTTCTCATGGGCCTTTCCGCAGCAAATATGGAGGGGTATGCCTTTGACTATTGTGAATCTTATGTTGGTTTTTGATAGCATCATTTTGTGTGATTGAAATTTGTTCATTACTATATGACTTACAGAAATTTTGAAAAAAATAAAAAGGAAAAAAGCCCATTTTAATCTGTTAGGGTGGGAGTGGTTTTGAAAACCAGGTCATTGCATATCTATCTCCATTATTTTGTAAATGAATAGAAACTACCTTTATATTCAATGTGGCATAGGTTGTTGCTTGCATACATGAGTTTTAAGATCAATTGTCCACTAAGTTTTTATGAAGATTTATACTCGTGTATGCATCTTTTGTGTCAGAATCCTGCATGTTATTTCATGGTTGCTAACTTGTAAATGCTGCGTAGTGATTAACAATAACTACTATATATGTGATATAAAATTTATGATGCAGTGAATTAGCTAATACTAATAAATATATACTACGGGTATGGGGAGTTGTCATAACTCATAAAGTGTTTTTCTTTTTAATTAATAGCACTTGAATGCTGATTACTCCTTCCATTTTTAAGAGAAACGTTAATACTGTTGTTTGTTGGTATACTTGTCAGTTTTCTAAACCACAATTGTTAATCTGTTTCCTTTTGCAGTTAAACTATTTTCTGAACACAATCTTTTCGCTACACATGGTGGTAGCTTTTCTTGTCGCCGTTATCTTGGATAATACTGTGCCCGGCAGTAAGCAGGAACGCGGGGTATATGTTTGGTCAGAACCCGAGGTTGCTAGAAGGGAGCCTGCTGTTGCTAATGACTACGGGTTGCCCTTGAGAGTTGGTAAAATTTTCAGATGGGTGAAGTGGGTTGGTCTGTGAATGACAAGAGTTTTGTTGCTGAACATTTTCAGTTTATTGGATGTTATCAACCTCCCAAGATACCGTTCCAAGTCTGGATTCGCATCTTGTTGGGCACAATCATTGGTAGTATAGTTGGTCATGTTACAGAGATAATTTGTGTACATTGAAGTTCCGGAGGGGTCTATTTGTGTTATAATTTATTAGATTAGCATGTATCTAGTTTTGATTCATTCAAAATCCTCCACATGGAGGCCTTTCTTCCTTGCTTCAAGGCGGCTTTTGACAGATCATCCTGGTTATGTATATATATATATACACACACATTATACCTGTTTAATCGGGACTGGAAAGTTTTTGTTTAATATATTTATTTCGACCACCTACCATCTTTGGCACATAGCTGTTGTATATTAATTGCCTACCTAGAATTTAGTGTTTTTTTATTCTTATATTGACTATCAAAAACCCTCCTGAAGAAATTAAAACACTAATTTAAGAGTGTTGTGTCTTATGCCATTTTTATATTTTTATGCAGTGAAAATCTTGAATTAATGTTACAACTTTTTTCCCCACCTGATTCCATGAAATAAAATTGCTGTAGGTTTTAGTGCAATGTAGTCCCGTTTGGTGCAAAGTAACAGCATGGTAAAATTAACAAACAGGATGCACAAGTCGTAGTCTTAGCAATCCATGTCAACCAATTACCATATCATAGAGAACCTGCTTCTACAACAGCTTTTCTGAAAGCAGTTATTATTACAATTAATGCGTAGGATTGCCCAAAGCCAAACTGGTATGGAAGAGAAAGCTCAAGTGATAAACAAAACAATTTATCCGAGTTTCCAAGGCATCAACTGACACCATTCTAAAAAGATTCGTGAATATTTAAGAAGCAATTTAGGTACTTGAAGGGATTTGATACCAATTCCTTTGGATGCCTGAGGAGGACACGTCTTGTATCAAAGGCCAGAAAATGACTTCACTTTGCCATAGTAAACGAAGGTAAAAATGGTCACGGTTGGTCACCTAATTGATTTTACATTCACTTAGCTTTTCGTGCACATATGTAGAAGTGGTGATGGATTGTTACCTACAAAATATGGGCATTGATATAAGCACTAGACAGAATCAGAATATAGATATTACAGTATAACGAATTTTAAATTGTTTTTGGAAAATGGTTAATGTACACCAATTTTTGGGCTGTATTATGGACTGTGGGTATAGAAAGAAAAGGAAATTAAGGGAAAGAGAAAAGTGGTAACTATGATAAATAATGTAATGGAAAATAAAGAAAAAGAAAAATAAAGATAGACACAACACAAGTATTAAGCGGTTCGACACAAGTCTTGTTTTATTAGTATTAGTAATATATA
>JAMLFT010008370.1:0-13769 GCA_026544285.1 Pachyrhizus erosus | reverse complement strand
TTAAACATTCACCCACATACTATGATAAAAAAGTAAACTTTGAAATTAATATTATATATGGATTTGGGATGTTACAAAACCTACCATATTTAGTGATTTTAAATAAATTTTTTCCAATTATAAAGAGGGTTTTAAAAAAAGTGTAAGAGAAAGTGTTACAAGCATTTCTCTTAGTGAGATATGACGATAGGGCCTAATAAAGTGTTTGAGACCCAATGAAGGACTAAGCCCACCCATGCCCTTGTAACCATCAATGTGTTATGAGAAGGGAGATAGAAGTGTTAGGGGTATTAGTTGTCACATTTGGAAAAAAAAAGAGAGAAAATATTAAAGAGGAAGACAAAGGAGGGAAGAAGGAGGTTGGAGATTCAAGCTCAAAGCTCTCCTTCATGCCTTATTCCAAGTGAGTATTTTTCCCATTATTTTTAACTTTACCTTCATGTTTCTTGTTATTCCTCTTGTTTTCCCTAACTGTTGGATGGTTTTTCCTTTTTTTCCCATTTCTTTCCCTATGCTAGGAATTAATGCTTTTAGGATGATTGTGAGTGAATGAGCCTTGGTTATGGATGATTGACGGCTACGATAAGGTATATAAGTGTTTTGGGGTTGATTTGTGTGTTTAAGGGTGATGGATAGAAGAATCACTCCATACATTTTATTTTTCCATAGTGAAGGATCACAAACATGGTTGTGCAATTGGTAAAGGCATCGTAGAAAGACTACGACTAGAGTCATTGATGCTGATGGAAATTATGTTAAAGGAAGAGGATCCTTTGAGAGTGCTTCATGTATTTTGTTTTTGAGTTGGGTGTATTTACGAATTTATTAGAATTTAAGCACAACTATGAGTTTCTCAATCTCTTATTGTAAACATATAGGAAGATTATTAGGATTTATAAAGTGATGTATTTTCATTTTAATCAAGTTAATCCAATAGTGGTGTTCATATTTAGTAAGTTATGAAGATACAATATACATGGTGTATTGGGATATTTCATCAATTGATCTCATTGTGCTAATGTATAATTATTGTATTCTTCTTTCAAATATTTGCTATGAGAGAATGATTTTATTTGTAGAAAAATATTTCTTCAACAAGCATTATAGTGATCAAGAGTTAGTAAAAAAGAGTTTATTTTTTGTGCTTCAAGTGTTATGGTTAAATAAAATAAATTTTCCTATATTTTAGCAAGGTTGTTTTAATAACATATGATTTTTTTCTACAAAATAAATAAAATAATAAAGAAATTTAATATAGTAACAAGGGGTGTTATAGTTCGACTAAGTCTTAACCATCCTAAAAACAAAGTTTGATTCATGATAATGGATTTAGTCTAAGTCATTCTTATGGAGTTACCTTAAGCTTTTATTTTTTATGAATTTGCTCCAAAGCAAGTGTTTTTTCTAAACCTTTCTTTAAATTTTTGTAAGTGTACTTCTTAGAGGGAGTTTGTAACATCTAATTTTTAATTTTATATATATAGATAATTAGTTGTTGAGAAATTTAGAATTTTAGGAAGAAACAATATTAAAAAATCATTATTAAGAAAAGAGATTATTAATTAGATAAAAATTTTGAGTTTATTTTGATTATGAAAGGTAAAATAAAAAATTATAAATAGGCAAGATTAATAAAATAGTCTAAATAGAATAAAAAAAATTAATAAATGAAAGAATAAAATAATTTTTAAAATAGATAATTATACATTACATAATTTTTAATAAGTATAAGAAATTAGAAGAATCAATTTAAAAATAATTCTTAGGAATTTTAAAAGAAAAATTTAAGTTTTATAATTAAAAATATAAATAAAACAAATTAAATAAATAGATTTACAAAATTTATAAAATTACTTTTGATAAAGAAAACATAGAAACAGGTGAAGAAAAATATAAAATAATTTATAGGAATTTTAGAAGTAAAAATAATAAATTTAAAAATAAAAATAGAAAAAAAAAGAGAAAAATTGAAAAGTTGGAAGAAAGGACTCAAACCCAAGATAGAGGGGAGCAGGAGCGCCTCGCGTGCCAATTAGATCGCTAGGCACATCGTTGGTATTTTAGGATAAAAAAAATCCTATATCTCTTTTCACTCTTTATCTTCTTCACCACCATGGAAGCACCTTTTCCACCTTGAGAACTCTTTACTACCTAACTGCCCAACCTAGCTTCCCTGACTCAGCAAGGCTACGACAGGCTTCTAGGATTAAAATAGGATAAATTTGGGCAGTGGGGGACACTATACAAACGAGTTCCAATTCGGGTTTAGAGCATTTATCAAAGTAACATCTTCTTTTCGATTTCCCTTATATACTTATCCATTTTGCTTCATTTTAATTCCAATAGATCCGTAATACCACAAGCTTTGAATCTATGGAAGAAAATCAAAGAAACAATAAAGAAATTGCGAATTGGAATACTCTCTGGAGCTTAGCCAAATTCTGCATTTCTTCGTCAGAAAAATCACAATTAAGGTAGAAGGAATTGCTTTTTCTTTGATTTTGATTGCTAGAACTGTTCTAAGATGCTTGAATTTGGATTTATGAAAGTTTAACATCTTAAAATCATCGAATCCTCTTACAACGATTTGAAATTGAAAACTTTGAATTCTAAAATTCAAAGAACACCATTCTGTTTGATTCATTCTATTTTTATCAAATGGTAGGTAGGATACATTTCGTTGATGATGTTCAAAGAATTTTGATTAGAAAATTTTCCAGAAATGTTAAGAAAAGTTGAAAATTTTGTATGAACATCATTATTGTTTTTCTATTCTTGTTTGTTGGATCCAAATCACTTCCAATTCATTTAAATACTTAGTAACTTGAACAATTTTCATTGTAAATGATTCAAAATTGATAAAATAAACACAACACGAGAAAAGAAGGAAGAATTGGTAAGTTTAAATCCAATTTAAGCCAAAACAAAACTCTATTTCCAGAGATTGAAGATGAAACTAGTCAAAGGACCATTTTGCCCCTAGGGGTGGAAATTACCAAAATACCCCTAGGCCAAAATTTTATAATTCTACTATTTTCATTTTCTAATTTAGTAAAATAATAAAAAGAAACATTTATTCTATGCTCTAGTAGAAATATTAAAAATTAATTATGATAAAAAAATTATTAACTTAAAAATTTTACAAAAGACTAAAACACCCCTAGTTATAAATTTAAAGTTCCTACTATTTTTGCTATTTTAATTCAAAGAAAAGTTAGCTAGAATCTTCTACACTTGAACTAATCAAACTTATAATCATCTTTAAGTTAGAAATGTGATAAAAATCCACATAAACTAATTTTTATGAAAATGACCAAAATGCTTCTAGTTATTGTTTTTCAGAAAACTTTGTAACTCTGAACAATTTTTCCAAAATAATAGAATTAATGCTCTTAGGTATCTGTTTCAAAGTTAAATAGAAAATTTCTATAAAGTTAAAATAACCAAAATACCCTTTTAATGAGAAAATTACTAAAATACCCTTCATATTAAAAATTAACCAAATTGATTTCAAATTTAAGTCTTGATAGCTCATTCCATCTTAAGGGTTAGTCATTATTATATAAATGAGATATAAAAAAAAATTCAATAAAAGCCATAAGAGATGTGTAAAAATGACTAAAATACCCTTCTTGTACAAACTTAATAAAAATTGAGAATTTTTAACTACAACTTGGATTATTCTCATGACTTCTTTTATGATATATATATTATAATTATTGATATATCTAACTTCATTTCATTTTATTCATAAAAGAAAAATCTCTCATTTCATGAAACCCTAAAATAACAGCCTGTGAGCTAGAAAAAGTTTGATGCGTCTTTATGAATTAAATATCCCTCCCGCAATATGTTATTTGGCTAGAAAAGAGAAAAAGTGATGTATTAAATTGGCCAATTGATATTATTATGAATGAATGATTAATATAAAGCGAGATATTTCCATCTATGGATATGTCTTGGGATCTTGTACCTTGAGACTTGATTGAAAGAAGGCAAAAAGTAGCAGTTAAACCATAATTTGTGTGAGATACAAGATTGGAGAAATGCAATGGGTTGACTACAGAAGGTACCTGAGGAATGTATGCAGGTTGTGGAAGTCTTTGGGGGTGTAAAGGCGCCAAGTTTGTGGTTCGATCTAGAAAAGAGGGTCACACTAAGCCGACTTGGCAACCTCAACATCGTAGAGCATTACCAAGATCGGTAAAGAATATCTGAGTCTTGTAGCAGATCAGGATATGTACTCCTAATCATCACCCAAAGTTGAAAATTATGGATAAAATAATATGTTTCACATAAGTCCTCAAGAGTCAGTAATAAGAGGCAGCGAGGGGCCCTAATGCGCTAGTATTAAATTAATTAGACATGTTATGGTGAGTTGATAGTAAATGTTTATAGGTATGCCATTGTATATGTTTGATGGAGAATAGGTCACTCACTCTTACAAATCCTATATTTTTGAAGACAAGATGACTGGTGATTATCATCCCTTGTTTCACCTATCTGTAACACCTCTCTACGGAAGATGGACCAGTGATCCCTTATACTAGGTGGATACTTACACCAGACATGTCCAATTCATTTTCTTTCCTATCAACCCCCTTTCAACTTCTATACCTAGCTAGATACATCTACCTATGATATTAACTTAGGTTATACCTCCTAGATTTTCAAATTCCCCTCCCAGAATCCCATCACACCTTAGAAGAAGGTGACCAAATAATCCCAACCAATCTTCTACCTCTACTCTCAATAGCACTAGGCCATCTCAAAGAGAAGAATCTTTTGAAGAAGATTCTTTTAAGAACTCTAAGGACGAAGAAGAGTCTTAAATTTTAATCTCATCATGTATAAGTAACTAAACTTTTGATGTACATTGATGTAAATTAATGAATGAAAGTTAATCTTCAACTATTTGTATAATTATAATTAAAACCCATGAAATAAATTAGTAAAAAATTTAGGTTGTTATAGAGACTCTAAGGTTGAATGTGGTGGGGTTCCATATTAATGGTAATTTGTTGAAGAGTTCAACAAATGGATTTGTTTTAGAAATATTGTGTGTGCAAAGTGCTTGCATATTCAATGTTTCTATAATGGAAGAATTAATAGGGGTTAGATCAACTAGATATAGCTCCATTAGGGACCAAACAAGTATAAATATTTATGCATACTTTTCTCTTCTCTTATCTCTTTAAATTTTGTGCATATTATTCAAGGTTTCAAGATTTTTATTAAATCCTATATCAACTCACACTTAAGGATTACTTTAAATTTTTTTAAAAGATTCTTTACACATTGTAAGTGTTGCATAATTCCTTTAAGAAAAAAAAGGTGAAGAATTCTTATTAAAATTGAAATTTTCTTCAAAAAAAAAAAAACAAAAGAATCTATTCAAGCCCTTCTAGATTCATTGTCTATATCCAACAATTGGTATACAAAGTTGGGATCTTGAAATCTAATCAATTTTTGTTTGAAAATTTAAGGATATGGCAAGGAATGAATTACCATCTGTAGAGGATGCTTATATAAATAGACCACCTTTGTTTTGTGGACTTAAATATCCCATTTGGAAAGTTATGATGAAAATTTTTCTAGAATCTATTGATAGAGAAATCTAAAATGTAGTGGTAAATGGCCCATAAATCTTTAAGCATGTGGTTGATGGAAAATTGGTAGAGAAACTTTATGATGCTTGGACTATAGATTAAATTAGAAAAGCACAATTTGATTATAAGGCCATGAACATAATACACTAAACCTTAAATTTTGATGAATTTTTTATATTCCCAGTTTGCATATTATCCAATGAAATGTGGTATCAAATCTAGGTTACTCATGAAGTTATAATTGATATAAGATAAGCAACGAAGAATACACTCATATAAGAATATGAAACCTTCCAAATGCTGCAAGTGAATCAATATGTGATGTTCAAAAAGGATTCTCACATATTGTAAATCATCTGAAGGGACTTGGAAAATCATGTGATGAAGAAGAGGTTTTTGTGAAAGTGCTCGAATCCCTCAATAGAACATGCCAACCTAAAGTGACAAAAATATCTAAATCAAAGAATCTTATTATGATGACAAATGCTTAATTGTTTGGAAAATTAAGAGAACATCAGATGGACATGACACATATGGCTAGAGAAGAAGAGAAGGATAGAAAAAGGAAAAAGGCTTAACACTTAAGACCACCATACCATCAAGTGATGAAAGTGAAGTAGGAGATGCTAAATGTTCATATGTTGAAAACTTGTCACGTTTTGTAAGGAGATTCAGAAAATTTTTCAAGAAAAGAGAAGAAGGAAGATCACTCTAGCAAAAGAAGAATCCTAAGAAAAATGACTCAACCTCTCTGATTTTCACTTGTTTCAAATGAGGAAAAATAAGACATATAAAGGTAGAATGTCCTATCTAACTAAAGAAGCAATAAAGTGGAGAGAAAAAGCTAAGAACTTAAGGGAAAAAGAAAAAAGCTTTTATAGCTTGGAAGGACAATGCTTCAACCTCTTTAAGTGAAAGTAGTGAAGAAGAGGAAGCTAACCTTTGCCTCAAGGCAAATAAAGAGATTGACAACATGTAAGTAATTCTAATTTTGAAATTCATGAGAACTATGATCAATTTCTTAATGCATTCAATGAATTGCATGAAGATTATATTTTTTCTAATAACCCCCTCAAATGAAAACTAAGGTGGCATGTGAAAAATTGAAAAGTTTGCAAAAGTAGTTAATAGACTTGAAAAAGGAATTTGAAAGTCTAGAAAAAGCTAAGAATGGCTCTTATTGCAATATTGTAAATATTTCCAAAGTCTTCCTTCCCAATGTGAAAATTATGAGGCCTTTAAATCTAAAAATTATTATTTGATGAAAAATTTAGCCTATTTCAAAATGGGAAGAGATAACCTTGATGCACTCCTAGCACAAAAAGAATGTATGTAAAAAAAGTTGGTGTTGGTTTTACTTTTGACAAAACACAAAGATCTTATAAAAGATTCTTTAACTATTATAAAGCATCCAACCTTCCATCCATAACATGTCATTATTGTATGCTCAAATAACATTTTCCTTACAATTGTATGGCTAAGATGTTTGGTGTTCCAAATCAATAGTTCATGTGGGTTCCCAAAGACACCTAAGGCACTACTAACCCTAAAGGACCAAAATCAATTTGGGTATCTAAATCTCCCTTTTAATTTATTTTGTAGATATGCCTTATATCCAACTAAACAATGTGATAGTTAGCTAGTGGTTGTTCAAGGCATATGATAGGATACAAGCAAAGTTTATTTCACTAAAAGCAAGATGAGGTTTTGTGACTTATAAAGATAATGATAAAGGGCAGATTTTGGGAATTGCTAAAATCGGTAATCATATAGAAGGAGTAAAATATTTTTTTTCAAGTATTAGTCAATTAAGTGATAAAGACTACAAAATTACATTTGACAATGTATGTTTCATGATCTATCATAGCACCACAAATGAAGTTAAGTTTGTTGGTAAACACGTTGAAAACATCTACATGATAGATCTTGATCATGCATTATGTTCTAACTTTACATGCTTAGCTAGAAAGAATGACATCTCTTAGTTATGGAAAAAGAGAATAACTCATATTCACATGAAACATATAAATAAACTTGTTTCTAAGAATCTAGTAAGAGGTTTGCCTAAGCTCAAGTTTCAAAATGATGAATTTTGTGATGCATGTCAAAAAGGCAAGCAAACTAGAGTTTTTTTTTAAATCCGAAAATATGATAATTATGTATTAGTGATTATGGATCAATTCTCAAGATATACTTGGACATTATTTCTTTCATTAAAAAGCAATGCTTTCAAAGCTTTCAGAAAATTGGCCAAAGTGAGTCAAAATGAAAAGGATTTGAAAATAAAATCTTTATGAAGTGATCATGGAAGGGAAATAGACTTTGAAAACTATTGTGAAGAAAATGGAATAAATCATAATTTTTCTACTCTAAGAACATCATAACAAAATGGAGTTATAAAGAGGAAAAGTAGATTGTTAGAAGAACTAGCAAGGACAATGTTAAATGAAAATAACTTACCAAAATATTTTTGGGTAGATGCTATGAGCACTGCATGCTATATTCTTCATAGAGTTATATTAATACCATATTTAAAATTAATTTCCTATGAACGTTACAAAAGAAAGATGCCTAACATTTCACATCTTAGAGTTTTTGGTTGCAAATGCTTTATATTAAATAATGGAAAAGAATCACTAGGGAAGTTTGATGTTAAAGTTTATGAAGCCTTATTTTTAGGATATTCCTTATCTAGTAAAGCCTATAGAGTTACAACAAAAAACCACTTACTATGGAAGAATCAATTCATGTTGTGTTTTATGAAACTAACCCCAAAAGGAGGGAACGTGGTTTGTGATGATATCGATGTGGGGACATCAAATGAAACTTTTCAAGTTAAAATGAATAATAGAAAAGACAAATCAACAAAGGATGACCAACAAGAGTAACTCTCTTTACCTAGAGAATTAAGGGTTCCTTGGGATTTATCCTTGGACAACATGGTTGGTGATATACAGAGGGAAGTATCTACTCAAAACTCTACAAGTTACTTTGTGAAAATATGAGGTTGTTTTCCAAGTTGAACCTAAATCTATTGAAAGAACCTTGAAAAATGAATTTTGGATAATGGTTATGCATGATGAACTAAATCAATTCAAAAGAAACAATGTATTGAAACTTGTATCTTACATAAATGATATGAATGTAATAGGAACCAAGTGGATAAAGCTTATTTAAAAGCTAAAGGATATAACTAGCAAGAGGGTATTGATTTTGGTTAAACCTATGCTTTGTAGCTAGATTATAGATTGTTAGATTGTTATTAGGTTATGCTTGTCTAATGAACTTCAAATTATATAAAATGGATGTAAAAAGTGTATTTCTTAATGAACTAATTAAGGAAGAAGTATATGTCTCAACCCCCAGGTTTAATTGATCACATGTATCTCAATCGTGTTTATTAGCTTGAGAAAGCTTTGTGGTATGGTCTGAAACAAGCTCCAAAACAATTGTATGATAGGTTAAGTAAGTTCCTTCTTAACAAAAACTTTGAAAGAGGAAAATGAATAAAACTTTCTTTATAAAAAAAACTCCTAAAGACATCTTGTTAGTTCAAGTTTATATTGATGACATAATATATGGTGCTACTAATAACTCTTCATGTGATGCATTTATAAAATGCATTAAGGGAGAATTTGAAATATCTATAATGGGGGAGTTGAATTTCTTTCTTGGAATGCAAGTAAAGAAAATGGAACATGAAACCTTTATACATAAAAAAAATATTATAAGGATCTTTTAAAGAATTTGACATGGAAAATTGTAAGGAATTAATCACACCATTGGCTACCAATTATTATCTAGATGTAGACGTCAAATGTAAATCTATTGAGCAAAAAAAACAAAAGAGGTATTATTGGTTCCTTACTTTAGGTGATAGCAAGTAAACCTAACATTATGTATAATATTTGTATGTGTGTGAGATATTAGGTGAATTCTAGAGAATCTCATCTCACAATTGTTAAAAGAATTCTAAAATACTTAAAAGGAACAATAAAGGTAGGCTTATGGTATCCAAAAGCTATTAAACCTATTCTAATAGGATGTAAACTAGATAGAAAAAACACAAGTGGGACCTATTACTTATTTGGAAATGGATTAGTGTCTTAACATAGTAACAAACAAGCTTGTGTTACCTTATCTACAACTAAAGCTGAATACATATCTATTGGAAGTTGTTATGCCCAATCCTCATGGCTTAAACAATAATTATTTGACTTTGGTTTGCATATAGATCACATACCTCTTAGGTGTAATAACTTATAAATCTAACTAAAAATTCCATTATGTACTCTATAACTAAGCATATAGAGATAAGACATCATTTTATAAGGGATACTGTTCAAAAATGTGAATGTAATTTTGAGTTTGTTGAAACAAACTCATAATTAGCTAATATATTTACTAAGCCCTTAGCAAGAGACAAATTTTACCATTTGAGAAATGAATTAAGAATCTTAAGTGAATCAAATCTTACTTGACAACACTTAGAGTTACATTTCTATGTCTTGTTTGCATTTAATTGGTTTAGTTGTTGATTTTTGTTGTAAAATATTGATAAAGTGAAAGATACATTGATTGTGAACCATAAATTTTATAAAAATTCATATGAAAACATGCTTGATGCATACAAATTTTAAAAATCTATTATGTAATATATTACGTGATAAATGTAATCTATTACATTTGGTGTGTGAAAAATTGCATCTATGTTATAATCGATTACACACAAGATAATCAATTACTTAATCATATTTTGAACAAAACATATAAGGTGCATCACAAGATAATGGATTATAATGTGGATGTAATTGATAACAATTTCATCTATAATCAATTTTTCTAAACAACTATCTATTTTAATTACATCATGGATGTAACCAATTCTAGATTGTTATGAGTCTAATAGTTTAAATCCCTTCATGGTTTTATTCAATTACACTTTATTGTTAATTTATTACACGTGTAACTAACATATTTATCACTTTAAATCCTTTATTTCTTGTGTGCCCTTTCATCTTTTTACACTTAAAATTGTTGAACTCATTCTACAAGAAGAGGGTTTTAACCCTTTCTGCTCACTCTCCATAAGAAAACCCTAAATTTTCATTCCCCAAATCCATTCTTATACTTCAAACACCAATTATGGCTTCTTTCCCTCCATCCAAATGCACCAAAACCATGGCAAAAAAAGACCTTCTTCCAATCAAAAGGAGGAGGATTCCTACTAAGAAGGCATATTGCTTTTTCTAAGGGTCCAAGGCAACCTTCTCCTTCCCCTCCTTAACTTCTTAACATCTACACAAGATTGTTCCTTGTTGAGAAACATGTTTATGCTTACAAGAGCATCTATGCTTCAAGGGAAATTGTCACCCTAAAGTTCTTCTCCCTAAAATGGATGAAAGGTGAGAATTTCTCCTACCTTGATTTTTTCAAAGAACAAGGAGCTCAAGTGCTATGTGGACTTTAGCGTACCTTCTACCTAGATTTGGTAAAGGAGTTTTACACTTGTTACCACATCATTAATAGTGGATTGATGTGTTTAATGGTGAAAATGTCTATTTTGAGATTGATGACTCTGTCTAGGAAGCTATTTTTGGGTTGAACACATTGATTTTACGCCAAATATTTAAGGATTTAAAGAGAGAGATATTAAGTACCACAAGGTGTATACCTATGTTTAATGCTTAAAGGATCCTTCTCAACCTCTTCACAAAAGGTTCATCATTAGACCTATGAAGATTAAAGATAAATTGTTAGCATATGTCATTTCTTGGTTTCTTACACCTAAGGTAAGTTATCATGCCCAACTCACTACTAAAGATTTTATGTTGATATATGCTATCAAAAATCAGATTAAGGTTGATTATTCATTTTTTGTTTTGGAGAAAGCTCTTAAGGCAAAGAAGATTGTAGGGTACAAATACCTTTATGCCATTTTGATCTTCAAAATCTTGAAGCATGTAGGAATGGAGTTTGAAGATGAAGTCATGGACTAAGAGAATTGTGGATGGCTTGACCTAGCATTTGATGAATCTATGAATACTAAAGAACAAGGAAATAGGTTAGTTGTTTAAGGTGAAGGTTAAGGAAAATAAGTTGAAGTTGGGCTAAAACCATTTTTTGTCGTTGAGACAAATATCATGCTAAAATTGGATGACATCATCAAGATCCATAAGGAGGGCTACTCTAAAATCAAGCTTTATATCAAGAGGATTCAAGAGAGGCTTAATGAGTTTGAGCTCAACAAGGATGATGATAGTGATGAAGAATAATTCTTAGGAACTATAGGACTTTAGCTTTGTCTTCCCTGTGTTTTCTTTTATTTATATGGAATATGGTTTGGAATGGCATATTAATGTTGATTGTTGTGTTGTTTTAACTTTAACTATTATTTCTTTTGCTTTTCATATTCCAAAAAGAAGGAGAGAAATTAAAAATTGATTATTGAAATAAATTAACAAATAATAACATTGATATTAATTGAATAATGTTAATAATGATTGATTGAAATGATTGAGGTTTCGATTAGGTATGAAACTTTACTCGATATTGTATTGGTAAGAATAGGTGTAAGATATCAATTAACAAGTATATACAAGTTTTGAAGTTTTGGAACATATAAAACAAAAATAGGGAGATTATTGGAAATGGATCAATAAGGAAGACTTATTCCCTCTCTCTTTTAATTTAGCTTTAGTTTTGATTTTGATTATTTTTTGTGTCACAAAAACTTCTAATTCAATGATACTTATGTATTGATTGTTATTAGTTTCTAGGTTTATGTTTGATAAAGTCAAATCACCCTTAGAAGGCCTAGATACTCTATATTGAGTTGTCCCTTATGTAAATATAAGAAAATTTAATGTTGGTATGTTGTAACCGATAATATTGGTTATGTAATATGTTAAAATATTATTGATTGAATATGGGAAATCAATTTTAGGAATGGCAATCAATTACACTTTGGTTAATTGATTACACAAGCTTACATTCAAAGTTCAAATGGTTTAGGATTCAGATATAATCAATTACATCTTAATAGTAATCGACTACATTTCAATGTGTTTACTACAATATGATAAGATCTTTTTGTTTTAATTGATTACATGATGAATTAAATGGCTATAATAGTCAAATTTCATTTCCAGAATCAAGAAGAACAAATTAATCAACTACATACTTGTTGTAAAAGATTAATATAGTTACAAACAAAACTCTCTTAAAAAAGACCTTTCAAAAATTTACTTTCAGTGAAAAAGAGATATCTCAGAGGTGATCTTACTAAGTCTTAACCATCTTAGAATCAAACTTTGTTTCATGATGATGGATTAAGGCTAATTCATTCTTATGGTGTAATACCGTGAAATTTCAGTTTAATTATATGTGTGTTGTATTTATTTATTTATTTATTTTCTTATTTATTTATTTACTTAATTATTTATTTATTTATTTATTTAGTTAGTTAATTATTTTTAGTTTTGTAAAAATAAATCTTTGGAATTAATTACTGAAAATTAATTTTGAGTAGCTAAAATTCTTTATGAGAATTTCATAGAGTAGATATTAATGGTAGATATTTTAATCAATTGATAAAAACTTTGTTGTAGATGTGTTTTTAGGAAATTAAATTCCTGACATGTATTTGTTTCTTTCCCTATTTGTTTGATGAGTTTTATCTACTAAATAAAGTTCTATATATGAATGTTGGATTAACTTAGGTATTAAAATAAAACACATGAGGTTTCAATCATCAAAGGAAGGAAAAATTCTAATTGGACAATTTTTCACTTCCTAATGAAATTTTATTGATAAACTTTCATCAACAAAAATCCATAAGATAAAATTTAAATTTTGTCCACTCAAAACCTCAATCATTCTATTTTATCTATTAGAAAGATAAAATCATGTTTTAAGTGAAAGAAAATGCAAGAGAAAATTTGTCGAAAATTAACGAAAAAATTATTTACCGTATGTTTTTTAACCAATCCTACTACAATGAGTGGGCCCTAAAAAGGGGATCCATTTGGCTACAACCTATTGGCCACTAAATCATACAACCTCTGTAACATCCCATTTTCCAAAATTAATGAAAATATTATTGTTTCAATGTAAATAAAGTAGTTAGTTAGATAATAGGAAATTTATTTAGCAAATTAA
>JAMLFT010008369.1:0-13770 GCA_026544285.1 Pachyrhizus erosus | reverse complement strand
AAAAACATATATTTAATAAAGATTTGAAATAGATATAAATTATTTTTGTCAATTATTAATATTTTTCTTATAAAACATATAATTTACTCATTCATATTAATTTATAATTTTTAATATCTAAATTTTTTTATAATTTTAGGTTCTATTAAATTGTAATTTTATTTTTATTCTACATAAAACTTGTTATTGTCAATAAATATTGTATTTTATTAAAAAAAATAAACTTAAATATTATGACATATTTGATTTAGATTTTTATGTATATTTTGAATTTTAAGAACTTATAAAATAATGTTTTATTTTAATTTTTATCATTATAAAATAAAGTGATATTATATTTATTTAATATTATTTTTGAAATTATTTAATTATTATTTTATTAATATCAGTTTAATCACAATTAAATTACTAAAGCTTAAATTAGTGTTTTGACAGGTTCAATAATTGGTCGAATTTTAAACATATTGAAGCATAATAAATAAAGTGAGCATAAGGGAAAAGGGAAACCAAGTTCTCTCGTGAATGTTACAACGAAATATTAATTATAGCAAAAATGAAGAAAGAAACCTATAAATATATTGATATTTACTATGGAGTTGGGTTTTCATTTGTTTAGAAACTCATCCATAAATACATAAACATTCAAAGTTCAAACGGTAATGGCTTTTGATAAATTTTGGCATATATCTAAACTAGGTTACTCATGAATAAATAAATAAATATTAAATAAGGAGAAATCTTTACCCATCATGTCATACATATTATAAGTTGGAATCCTTTCCTTATTTGATATCATCTTATACTAGGCTCAAATAGGTTGTATTATCTCTACTTTATGATGAACAATCTATTTGGGAAGGGTTTTCTACTCTTAATGGGGGGAAAAAATAAAATAAGGGGTTTTAAGTCTCTTTTTAAAAGGATAGGGAAAGTTTTTTTTTTCTTTCTTTATTTTGATTAAATGGGTCATTTCAATCTTGTATTAAGATGGTTACATGATATTAATAAACTCACTTGACTTATAAAAAAACATTTATACCTGAATTCTAATTCATTCCTTAGCTAATTTCCCTACTCTTTTATAGGTATTTTTTGTAAATACTTTTTAGGTCCTTATTCAGATATCATTCTTAGTTGAGGATTTATTTGATGTACAATGAGTTATAACACAAGAAAAACAAAACAAATACTTAACTTATAGGATAACTTTTTATTTTGTATATCATTTGATAACAACACAAAAAAAATATAAAATTTATTAAAATGCTTTTTAAATATTAAATATCTTAATAGTTTTACATAATAATTTAATTAGAAATTATTATTAATATAATTTTTAAAATAAATTTATAAAAATTGATAAATTTATCATAAATGATTATTTATGATTAATTGATTGTGTAAAATTATTTGTATATAATTTTTTTCTCTTTCAATATATATGTTGTGCGCATATTTATAGAATTTGCGGGATCATTGAATTGTTATGCATTCATGTTTCCTATCAAACGTTGGAGAAGGAACATGTGCAAAAGAGAAGAGTATAAAAAAGATAATATGCATTGTTTATTTTGTTATGTACAGGATAAAAAGTTATTTCTTAATTTAGTGAATTACGAGTTTTTATATATTTTTTTTGTCTCTCATAGCTTTTTATTTTTATTTTATCTCATGATTATTTTTAAAATCAAATATGAAACAAATAATATTATATTTTGTTGTCCCTTACTTTTTAAAAAATCAACTCCACCTAATGTTTCATGTTTTAATATTAGTTCATTATAATAATTTGGATTTACTTATGGAAAGATAAGAAATAAGAAACTAAAATAAAATATATTTTTTTAAAAGTTAAAATTAATTTATGTATGAATTAATTTATAGAAATTATTTTATTTAGCTTGTTTAAAATTTTCTTTTAACTTATGCATAAGTTAATAATAACTTATTACAATTAGAAAAATCTTAATTTTTTATTTTTATTTTTATTTTTCTATTATGAGTGTTTATTGAAAAGAATATCCAAAACAAATTTGTACATTTGTGATAGATTTTTTTTTGTGCTTGTATTCTAACCAACTTCTATAAACTAAATTTTTCAAGACATAAAAATACTAAAGTGGATTTTTTTCTCAACAAATTATTTTATGTATATATTTAAAAGATTAAATTATGTTAAATTACTTATTAATATTCTAAATTATTTACGAATTTTTAAATAAATCTCTAAACTATTTATTTTTTAATCAATCTTTAAACTAAACGAAATAAGTTATTGGAGTTACATTTTTATGACTTCAAAGGTCACAAAAAATAACTTATGGTGATTTTAGAAACTTTAGAAATTAAATTAAAAAAATCACATGACCATGAACTTAATAAAAAATAATTTAAAAGTTCAAAAATAGTTTGCAACCTACTAAATAATTTAACCATTAAATTATTACCGAACTTTATTATATTTGTGAGAAGTTTCAATTTGTGAAGTTAATAGGAAACGATGTTACTTTTTATCGTGATTTAAACAAATTAATACTTTTATCATGGCCAGTAGAGGCATACAACTGTACTCAGAAAATGAACAAACTACGGTCGTCAATGAAATTATTTAAATATATTTTTAATTTTTTAAATTTGGAGTAAGTTTTTTTTCACTAAATTAAAAACTGAACTTTTTCATCCCTGTAATTTGAAGGGAAAAAAACCGTTTTAATTGTCTTTTCAAACATCTGTACAAAAATCATTAAAATGAATTACTTTAAACATGTAATAGAATATTTAATTATAAGAATATAAATTAAAATAAATTATTATATAAATAACTTATAATCTCATAGGTAAGCGAAGTATCTAATGATATTTTGACAGAAAATTAAAATAAAATTTTTAAATTAAATTAATTAAGAGTTTGTTTAGAGTGATGATAAATTTTTTTATTTTAATTTTTTAAATGTAATTTAAAAAAATATTTTTAGTAAAAGTGGAATTGAAATAATTTTTAATTCAATTTCAAAATATTTTTATATTTATTTTTAAAATTAAAAAAATTTATAAATTTGATTTTTAGTTAAAAAAAATTACTTTCACTATTTTTTACAATAATCATAGCCGCCGTTATTACCTATTATCTCTGTTATTATTGTGATCGTCACTGTTGTCACCCTTACTTCTATCACTCTCTACCTATCATTAACAGTATCATCATCACTAGCACATTGATATTTTTTAATATAATTATTATTTATTTATGTATAATTTTTTATTTGATAAAAATTAAATATAAATTATAAAAACATTATATGTATTTATTGTTATTGTTATCATGATTGTATATTTTTTTTATCATTTGTATAATTTTAATATTTTTATTTTAAAATTTTATAATTTTCTATTTTTTATTAATTTTTAATAAGTTTAATTATTTTTTAATTACTTTTATGACAAATTTTTAAAAACTAAAAACAAAAAAAAATTAAAACTAAAACCCCAAAACTAAAACTGATTTTGATTTTTTAAAATTTTAAAACTAAAAACAAAAATCACTCTAAATGGAACAAAAAAAATAGTTTTAAATTTTTGAATCAAAAACAAATTTATCCTTAATTTAAAATATTAATATTTAGCCTTAAGCCTTCAAATAATTAATAATTTCCACTTGGGACTCACATTTTAGTGAGTCTGCAAGGCCCTGAATTATATCTATTCTTCCGTTACCTTTTTCTCATGTTTTTAGTTATTTTAGCCTCTCTCTTTTTTCAAAACAATTTATGTTTTAAAATTTCAAAAGTCTAATTATTATCATATATTAATTTAATATGCACTATTAATAGTGATGCATACATCAAGAATCGAAGTATAATAATTCTACTAGTGATGCATCCACTAATAGTGATGCGTACATAAAAACATATTAATTCAAATATAATAATTTTTACTTTCATTAAATGATTTTTAATCTACGTATATTAATCTTAAACAATTAAAATATGGGAAGGACGTAGCATTTTTTTTTTGTCAATTTAATAAATTAGATTTCAAAAGTTGAACGTAGAATAAACATCACGATGCATCAGGACATTTTCTGCACAACAATTAAGTTGTATATGAAATCAAAATTACCCATCATCTGTTCATTACATTATATATATAGGGTATGACATGGCTAATGCAGAACATTCCTAATTTCTTCTCCATCTATATGCACGAGGTATACGTATACATATATGTGCTACAAATCAATGTTGTCATACTCAAACTTTAGGAACTATAATTTGTAGAAATCCATCCCTGAAAATGGAGAAAGAAACGACAAATTATCAGCTTCAAATGTATACAGGTACAGCACATATCTTTGAACTTGTGTAAACCTACACACATCACGTACTAATCCCTGAAGTTTTTTTTTTTTTTTTTTTTTTTTTTTTTGAATAAACTGTCCCTGAAGTTATTCACGCCACTTTCAACCCCATGTATATGTATAAAATAAAATGACATTTGTATTAAAATTTTAAAAAAGAACTAGGTACGCTTTTTCAGTAAACCAAAACAAAAAAAAAAAAAAAAAAAACTTATATTAAGCTATATATGGGGAAAAGTTAATACAGGGGATAGGAAGGGCAATGAGTTCCCCTTGAGTAGATGTGATAAATTGTAAAGCTTTTGCAATGAGTTGAAAAATTTATGAATTATCATCATCATGGCAGTATTCTGGCTGCCAAACAAAGCATTAACATTGACATAGATTCAGTTTATTCTGTATTTAAAATACCATAACAATGAAACTACCAAAAAATATATAAGTAAAATGACCATTATTACAGTAGCTTGTTTTAGCATTAGTGAATCATCATTTTAGCCAAGAACATTAAATATTCAATAAATTTCTCAGTTACCTCAATTGAACTTTAAGGTTACAACACCTTTTTGTGTTAATAAAAGTTGTCACTAACCAGCTACTGTTGGCTTAGCACAGTGTGAAAGTTTGAAGCCAAAATCTTCAAGAAAAAAGACCTTCCTAATGTCCGTTAATTACCTAGGTATTTTATTACTTCTTCCAAATTGAAAGAATATTAATATTGAACATTGTTAGTAACATAATCATTTTAGAGTCCCGTGACGACAGCCCGAAAAACCAAAATTACTAGGAATTAATATAATGCAATAGACAAAATTAGCCTAAGAGATTAGTTACAAATATTTAAATAATTTGAATTGTAATATCCTAACTAATTACGCCAACAAATTGAAGAGGTTTTAACTTTTAAAAAATATATGTAGTTTGTGAATTGAGATAAATATGAAGCTATAATCAAGAAACATAAAACATAACTAAGATATAACTTACAAAAATTCAGCTGATATTCTGTCCTTGTTCACACCAGCAGGAAGTGACCATACCACCTCATATGGTCCATATAGTATTTCTCTCCGATGATATGAAGAAAATGAGGCATTTGGACAACCTGAAACTGTCCAAGAGCTAGTAGAGCGTCTACCTTTGACACGCAACCTGTCACAGTTCACATATTGGCTACTTTCAGAATTTATGCTTTGTATTACAATGCAGAAATAATATATAAAGTTTGTATTAATTGACTAGACCCTCCCCCAGTACACAAATGAAAGAAACAACTCAAACACAATAAGGATTTATATAGAAATGTAGTATCCAACAGTATTATATTTAGCTTTATCCTTTTCTTCGCCACTCCCTTTGCTATTGATTAGGCAGAACTAAATGCTTAATATCATAAATTGCAAAGAGAATTACAATTAATATGAGGGTGTATTTAAGAGATGCTTCTTACTTTAGATCATCAACCTCCACTCTTATGTCACTAATACTGACACCTGGAACTTCCACTGTGATAACATATTTGCCTTCTGATTCTGCAACATCCATCCTTGGAGACCACTCAATTCCTGCAAAGCAAAGGTCACAAAAATTATAGAGTAAATATTCTATGCATTAGATTTTATATTGTTATCCAATCACAAACCATCATTTATAAAAAATTAGTTAACTTCAACAATAATTATCTTAAAAGTTCTATCAACAATATTTTTTATTAATTGACAGTGTAAAAGTTTTTACACTGACAATAAATTAAACTCAAAATTATATACTTTTGTTTGTTATAGTTAATCACCTATTGTAATTTCAAATAACTTTTAAGTTCAAAGTGCTAACCACCAATTTCAGAATAGCACGTTTTCTTTTCAGGACATAACTGATCTCCTCTAATCTGTCTGCTTGGCCTGGCAAATGTAGGAGGCTCAAGTGTATTAAAATCACAGCCCTGCCCCTGAGCCATTGGTTGGACTACTGAATTTGTGAAGACTGATTCTGCCCTTGAAGGTCTAGCAAAACACGCTGCTCTTGCATTAGAAGGACATTCAGATGCAGCAGCACCATGATTTGTTTTAGGAGCAACAAAGGAAGTTGAGCCACCCTGAAAATTTATTGTATTAAATAAGCCAGTGATAAATGAATCACTTGCCAAAAAAAGACAATAAGTAAATAGAAAATTGTGAAGTATTTCAATAATAAGAACACTCTAAGTACCTCTTCAATTGAAGTCTGCCTCATAAAATAACCAAGAGAAGCAGATGCTTGGCGTGCAAAATACACCTTATTATCACATCTCCGGAGCACAGAGTTCAGACTGCCACTGCAGTTCTGATGGGGGTAGGAAAATTGATGAACAAAATGAATTGCGAAAAAGGATAGTGCATACAGATTATTTATCAGACGTTGTAAAACAAAAGCTATAAAACAAAATTAGTGGTCTATTAAAAGCATATGTGTAGAAGGTGTAGCAAGTGTAGCATATGGAAATTTTGAATGAAGCAAACACGTTGGTTTCAAAAAGGGACAAAGGTGAAGGACACACTAAGATTTTGAAATTTGAAGTAGCTTGTAGCCTACAAAATTGCATTGATTTGATAGAGAATTCAAGTTATTATTGCCTGAGCCAATCATAAAAGAAAAGGTCAACTTAAACAATTAAATTTCCAATGCTGAACCACAAGATCAATAAACGCCAGACCTTAATTAATATCAATGCAAGCTAATACTTCTCATAAATGCAAATATGCAATATCAGTGACAGTGAGGTCAAACTATAGAAAACCAAACAATGAATGAGTGATATTCCACAATTTAACAATTAATTATTTGACGAAAGGTCATATTTCCTTGTATTCAAAACCAATGAACAATCTACTCTCATCCTTTAGCCAATAAAAAATGAAGGATAAGTGTCTGTCCTCTTTACCATAATAAAATGATATGCAGTCTGATTCTCCTATGATTACAACAAATAAAGATTCCTATTTGATGGCTTTTCTGTTCACATGAAAAGGAGACCTCTCTCCCCACTTAGCAATATCTGACTCAATAATAATTCTCATGTGTAGAGAAAGACATAATTGAATTTAAACAAATTCCTTTATTTTCCATCAATATCTAGGGAAACCAACCACAGGAACAAGAAAAGAGTGTATTAATGAAACTAAATAAATAAAAGAGCACAATATATTACCAAAGGCAGAACGAGGGAAGTTGAAATATCGTCAGTGGGTGCAAAGTGGGCTGCAATCATGTGAATTCTACGTTTCACCAACTCACTCTCCATTTCTAAAAATGAAATGCTTCACAAAAAAATTCAGCTGAACAGATAATGCAGGATGATGCATCAGAGGATCAAGAATATAAGCAGAGGGAGTGACCAATGAATGGAAGATATTTTTAAGAAAAGAACATTAGTGGAGCCCATTGAATCTAAATATCTTTGTGAAGATAATGTCAGTCAGATGGCATGCCACCAGGAGTCATGCAGGACCCAAAATATCAATTTGAGATTGTACCACTTTCTTCTTTTTAAGTATCAAGTTCGATCCCCTTTGACAGCGGATTTTTATTAATATTACTAAAACCTTATAATAAAATATATAATTATATTGAATATGTATGATTTAATCATCATATGTCAATAAAATGCAACATAATATAACATATAAAATGAAAAAATTGTAAATGTTTATTTTTTATTGCGAATCAATTTAATAAGTACGTTATAAACTAAATATCAATTTATTAAAAATAATACTTTTATCATTTTATATATTTTTTAAACTTCTTTTTTTCTTTTTTTGTTAAAAATTTAAAAATTGTGTACACTAAATATAATTACACAGTTTATTATATTTTTAAAAATTAAAATAATAAATAAAAATTAACAAGTTATATTTTTTTTTTACTTTGAAACAAAATACAAACATACACTTTCTTGGTTAACATCGAAATTTTTTTCCTTTAACATCACCAATTAGAAATTTTTCAAGAAAATTTTGAAAAAATAGTTTGATATTATACAATAATTTTATATTATTATTTAATAATAAATTATTATATATGATAATTTTATTAATTATTATATAATTATCTTAAAAATAATACCAATAATATTTTTATTGGTTGAAAAAGAAAAAATTTTACACTAGCATTACATAATTATTAAACTCAAAAATATTTACATAAAATTTATCTTTAATTGAAAAAATAATATGAAGTACCGAAATAAAAACAAAGTTGAGAAATAAGTACAAATAAAATGAGAAAAGAGGGCAAAATAATAAGAGGAAGGGGTAAACAAAACAAACCCTCCCTTTGGGATCCATCTATACTAAGTTTTATGTTTCGAATACATTTTTTGTCTCTTAAATTTAGATTATTTTTATTTTTGGTCCATCAAGTTTAAATTTATAATTTTTAATCCTTAATTTTGAAAAAAAAATAGTTCCTCTTCATAAAAAAAAATTAACAAACATTTTATTCACCTAAATTCAATGAAAAAAAATTTAAAAAAATATTTTTCAAAATTAAGAGACTAAAAAAATAAATTTAAATTTAAGAGACAAAAACAAAAGTGATCCAAATTTAAAAAATCAAAAATATATTTATATATTTATACAAATTTTTAATTTTAAACCATGTATTTCATTCTTGAAATATTTTTTTATTAAGTAATTTCGTAAATAATTTTCATTTATTTATTTATTTATTATGTGTGTGTGCATGTATATATAAGTAACATCCCAAATATTAGAAATTTTATTAACTTTCAAATTGATCTATAAACATTAGTGAAATATATTAACATAAAAACTAAATTGATAGATATATAATACTTGAATTATTTAGACATGTTCATTGTTATTTTAAGGACTAGTTAGGATAATAAATTAATGATGAGGAATGTTAGTAACATCATGTGACACTCTAATTTTTAACTTTTTTTATTGATTAAAATTTATTAGAAATGATTTATTTTTGTAGGTCTTACTTTTCAATAAAAAAAATTATTAAATAAGAAATGAAATCTATAAAAATTGATAATTTTTAATAAATTTTAGTCAATAACATAAAAAATATTAAAAAAGAAATATTTAAGAGAGTATTAATAACATTTCTCATTAATAATTTATCATGAAATATATATTTCAATAAATATGTATACTATATCAATTGTATCTTTTATATTTTTAAAATAATTGCAACGACATATGAGATACGTATCGTATCTTGACATCATAGACAACAATTATATGTGAATTGTGAAGCCATAACAGAAGCGGAAGCCATTCAGAATGAGATACCTTAAATACTCGCAATTTCTTAGCATCACAAAACTTGATGCTGTTTTTATCAACAATTCCACGTCAAAGTTTTCGTCCTTGACAAGCTCCCAGCTTACACGTGACAAAATATCAAATATACTAGATAATTAGTTAATAGGGATTTTCCGTACTTACAGGAGAAGAAAAAATACAAATAAGAAAAACTTTTTCACAAGTTAAAAATAAAATTAATTTATGTTTAAGTTAAAAATTAATTTTTAGAGAAACTAATATTAGAATTTTTATAAATCAGTTTATGCATAAGTTAATTTTAATTTATAAAAAAAATATTTTTTTCTATAAGTGTTTATGAATAAATTTATAAA
Organism: Pachyrhizus erosus; assembly: GCA_026544285.1. Lineage (NCBI taxonomy): Eukaryota > Viridiplantae > Streptophyta > Magnoliopsida > Fabales > Fabaceae > Pachyrhizus > Pachyrhizus erosus. The sequence continues at coordinate 3,763 of JAMLFT010008369.1, read as the reverse complement.
AACATGTCATTTATAATATTTATGATCATATCAAGTCAAATAAGATAGTTTTTTATTGCAAGATGAAACTTTTAAATGTTAAACATTGTATTAAGGGTAGACAATAAACTGAATTAAATTGAATATAATTTGATATTAGGTTTGATAATTGAATGAATAAATTTCGAACTAAAAAAAAAAAAAGTTCATATCGAATTCAAATAGTTTGACTTATTTCTAGTTCTAGTTATATCACTCCTTATGCTATGTTATGATTACTATAAAGTATTTCTGAGATAGCAATTTCAGTTCTTCTATGTGGGTCGTACAGTGTGCAGAGGAGGTCTACAAGAATGAAATGCTGAAAGCTTGTAGGATCCATCTGACATGTTAAAGTAATATGAAAGCAAAGAATTAAGTTATGGTATGACACACAAGCATCGCTTATCTTTATGAAGTTGCTAATACAGTGTAGTTCCATTATGAAGTTGTAAACTAGAGTGCTAGTATTAGCTGATGTCATGTCCAACATTAATTTGCATTAAGAGGGAATCAACTGAGACTATCAAGTCAAAATGCAGAATAACAGCAAACTACTTAAACAGACACTAAGAAATTGAAATAATGATTGCAGCTTTGTGATCAGTACAAATTACCCAAACTTGCGATGTGATACTTTTGGCAGATTGTTTCTGAAGTGTAAAACAACTTAACTTACCAATAAAAGAGAAGCGTGGCATTGATATTGCAACTTTATCAAATTAGTTAACAGAAACTTCCACACGGATTTAGAGATTGTGATTGTTTAGAAGAGCTCTCTAGCTTTCTTGATGGCAATTAAAAATATTTTTTGACAGATGTTAAAAGATTTGAATGATCCCCGATGTAGGTACTCTGAACTACTGCTCCAATGCCCCTGCTCCTGCTCAACAAAAAAGAAAGAAAACCAAATGAATCAAAATTCTTAGCTAGACTGATTCTTTGAGGAAGCTCCCCGTGGCTACTCATGCAAATTATATTCATAGCCGATATATGGTGATTCACGGTGCTCGGCGGTGATTCATTTCTAATGTTGCGTTGCATAGGAAATTGATTATGTGACTAATGGCAGAACTTTGGCTGCTGCATGGTTTATGCCAATTTGTGTGCACCAGATATGGATGTCATAATCTCTGACGCAACACATGGTTTATGCCAATTTGGTATTCCATTGCAGTAGGACTTTTGGATCATTTACACTTGGGTGGAATGATAATTATGGAACGCGTGTCATCATCTTTGACGCACTTGATATTGTGGCTTTCATATGTTGTGGAGTGCAGGGGATTTTGGCTGTAGGTTAGTTTTGGAGTTGTATATTTTTTATCAATTAATGTAACAATTAATCTCAAAACATAGGCACTCCTTGTGCTTGGATATTGTTCCGTCTGTTACTAATAAAATTTAGTCTTTTCAAAAAATAATATTCATAGCCAATATACAGTTGCCGTCATATAAATATATAAGGGAGCAGAGAGTTGAGTGGCACAACAATTAAACATTATGTGGCAAAGAAGAAATTGAGTTTTGATGCCTGCAACTCTCGTGTTTATCTATAAACATGATTTATGACATAATAAAATGGTGTCATTTAATAATGTAATTGACTCCACCAGGTACCTAAGAAAAAAAAAAAAAAACTTGATTTTTATTGTTCAGTAAACATTCAAAGAAAAAGAAAACTCGGGGGGAAAAAAAAGAAATCAACTTTATTCGCCACTAAATTTTCAAAATAAAACTGTTGTCTAATTGCACCTGCAACATGATATTTCAGCGCTCAGTCGCCATCAAAGTACCAAGAATTGTATCCAATGTAAGATAATGAATGTGATTTGTGCTACAAAGATGACAAACTAGAGAATGATACAATAGAACGAACACTACAATTCATGCAACTAAACAGAACCAGAGTTATTATTTCCATCAAACTCGCTAGGCAACTTTACAAATGTCCTCATATTCCATAGCTTTAAGTACTCTCCCATCATAGGGTCCTTTCTCAATCTGCACCTTAGCACAAAAATTGTCTGTTTCCACCCCCAACAGCTTAGCAATTGATCCTCTATATGCACCATTGACTATTTTTACACGGCCCCCAACTAGTGGAATAACGGTTTCAAGAGTACATTCTTGCTTTCAAGCATTTCTATTTCCCCAACATACTTGTCAATCACCTTCCGAACAACACCCTTTTGCTTGTAGTACCCCTTCTCTGCCAAGACTTTGCTCATAACCTTGACAACAATTCCCTCATGCAACCAATAATCCTTACGGTTAATTTTTTCCTTTTTCTTCTCTTCTTCCCTCATCATTTCATCCAAAGCTGATTTTCCACCACCACTCTCTTTCCTCTTCAAATTGTTTCCAGGATTCCTTCCATTATATTTCTCTTCACTACCCTCGTCAAACACCACCCTTGATGCTTCACGTTTTTCCTTGACCACAGGTTTAGCCGATGATGACCCAAGAGAAAATCCTATCTTGATTCCATCTTCCATATTTAGTTCCCTCGGAGGCTCAACCTGTGAAGGCTGATCAGCCTCAGAAGTAGGCAGCTGCATCATTTGCTCAGCCTTTTCAATCTGTTTCCTGATCCCCTTGTCTTGCTTTTCTTCGTCTGCCATATCTGCCTTGATTCTCTTATTCTTCATCCTCTCTTTGAAAAGGGTTTCTGAATCTCTATCTATGTATGTAATGAACCATCCCTTGGGTGTTTCCTCAACCTTACATTTGCCAGTTCGACCCAAGTACTTAACAAACTCAGTAAGCGTAGCCCACTGAGTGGAGTTCATATGAATGTGGTGTCTATCATTTATGTATTCATTATAAACTACAGTGGCTGCCACACGGCTGAATCGATGGCTCCGCTTCATGTGCTCCAGAAAAGAGCTATCAAACTCTTCGGAATATCCCTCAACTATCCTGTGTGGGTTTTGTCCAAAAATCTGCATTTGACGCTGGTGCCCTTCACTCATGCAATGGCATTTAAACCCATTTTCATCCCGGCACTGCTTCTGACACATCTGACAATACCACCGAAGCTTCTGCAATCCTTTTGCTTTGATTCGATTGGCAATTGCTTTAGGTGTGAGAAACTCATTTTTCCCCATCACGAATCTGGACGTAACATTTCAGATAAAATAAAACATTATCAATAACCCTACCCCATTGATTCCTTTTACTACTGAAATTACATTAAAAAGGAAGAAACAATAAAAAGAGCATGGGAACAGCAAAAATTCTTAAAGCATTGGATAGCAAGAAGCAGAGTACTTTGGAGCAAGCATTCACACCAAATAGTTACGATATAATAACTAATGAATAAGTTTTGATTGAAATCCTTCAAAGTCGAAGCTCATCTTAAACTGGCAAAGATACCCAGAGGAACCCAATCACAAAAAAAAAAAAAAACAATAAGCTCAATTGCTTTGATTGTGAATAATAAATCAGTAGATTTTGAATGAAAGCATTACCAAGTAAGAAATTCAATCATTCAATGAATATACATAGATGGAGGTTAGAGAAAAGGACCTGAGAATGACGGTAACTCTTCCGGTGGTGACCGCAACAACAATTGCCTACGTTTGAAGATTGGGATCGGAAACGGAAAGGGTTCTTCCGCCTTGCTTATTTTAAACCCTCCATCTATATATATACGGATACGGATTAGAGTATCCATAATTTTTTTTTAAATTTGGATAATTTTATATCGACTGTAGAGTAATAATGCGAGTAAAGAAGGATA